>APFE030100548.1:4741-15535 GCA_000404065.3 Pinus taeda
CCCCCGCGGGGGGGACAAGTCCCCCCCGCACCCCCCGCGTGGAGGGGTGTACAAAACTTCCTGGGGTATACATCCCGCTGAAACAAAGACCTCTGAACAATCATGCTCCACACACAACAGCTTCAATAGTTTGACATCCGCTTCTTTAGATGGCCCTAGGTTATGAGGTATATGTAGTGTTCATGTACTTCTTCTGCTATGCATTGTGCTGCACAAGTCCTCCATTGATGTTTGATGTGGGATCCTGTTTCTTACTCATTTTTATGATTCTTGCTTGATGTGACGCAGAATCATCTATGTGATGTACTTGTCGTCATGATTTGTCATGTTATGTTTTGAAATCCCTTTGTTGTATGTTGGTGGGATATTCATGTTTTCATCATGCATTTTTGCATTGAGATCCCTTTTATGCCATGTTGATAGGATGCCCTTGATCATCATGCATGATTTTGTGTCATACTAATAGGAGTCCTTTTGTCTGAGAGTTTCTGTAGCCGAACATCTCTTGGAGCCACTCCTGCATGAGGGATTTTTCCTTGCATGATAGCAACATCATATCTTATGTACATCATCACTATTGACAACACTTAATGCAGTGGCCTACACCATCTTGACACCGGGGCCTGGAGACGTAGTCCCTCCTAGACGAACTCCGTTATCAATGTCTTATGTTTTCATGTGTTGATGATTGCTATGTTCCTATTCTTTACAGCATGCAAATGTATTCATTTTATGTTCTTTTAAAAATGCAATTTAACGCATCACGAAAGTAAAAGGTCTTAGAAGGGTCCTTTGACACATCCGGACCTGGATCAAATGGTATCAGAGCTGTCTTTGCATTGATGTGAATTGCTGTGTGAACAATGGAACATGCAGCAATAGAGGATGAAAAAGTGATGTATGAGACCATGCTCAACATTTCCAAAAGGGTAGAGATAATGTATGAAACTCTACAGAAAGAGACAGAGGAAAAGGGGCGATTGTGGCTTTAGTTGCAAACCATAGAAGAGGTCATGGAAGAACTGAAGCAAAATAAACATAATCTTGAAACGAAGAATGTTGAATGGAAGATGTGCTTACATGAAGAGAAAGAGGAAAAAAAATGTTTGCTACAACAGCTGCAAGCAAAGGACGAGGCCTTAGAAAAGTTGCAGCTTGACCCATACGAGGTATTATGTAGTCCTCCATCTTCATGTATGTTTCTTGATGATGATTTCGTTGTTTTTGAAAATCATACCACAGGAATTGACTCCAAACTTTTGAAGAGAATGGGGTATGAAGGAAAAGGTTTGGGCGTTAATTTCCAAGGCATTTTCAACCCCATCAAAGTAGAGGAATTACTGTGTTGAATAGGACTTGGGTATGTTAGAAAGGAAGTTGGGGAATACACCACGACACTTAGCGAACCACCAACAATAGATGATGAGTAGCCCTCATCAATTCTTTCAAGCCGACAAAGGAGGTAAAAGATGTTGATTTCCTTTCGGTTTCGTCTTCACATAGTATGATTTCTGTGGGAGATTTGTATATCCCAATTACAGGGACAAACATAAGGCTCCTTACTAGGGTGAGGCACAAGGAGGAAACAGAAAATGGTGTTAATAACCAAGGCATAACTCAACCATTGGAGGTTGTGTAGAGACCTCAATTTGCAGGCTTGAGATACATTTAAGGAGAATTCTCAAAGGTGTCAGATTCGTCCGAGACATCGTTGAAATTGTTGAGGAAAGAGAATGATGGGAAAACATCCCTATCATCCAATGGCAGTTTCCATTGTAGGGAAAGAGCTGAGGCAAGCTCTCATCGCCATACTTACACCATATACAACAAGGGAAGGTATAACCACTTTCGATCTTCAAATGTTAATTTCGATTATGATCATGTTGATAATAATGAACATAAAACATAGCATTGAAAAACATGCACCTTTTGTGGATTACATAACCATAAATTTTCTAGGTGTTGGAAAAGAATGGCAGCACACAAAAGGATGAGGTGTGAAAGACCCTATCAATAGCATGAAAAGAAACAGGTTAAGTAGATATGGAGGAAGAAAACCTACTGCAGTCATTGTGATAGAAGTGGACATCAAAGAACCACTTGTTGGATGCTCCATCTAGAGTAGCGCCTTAAAGACAAAGCGTCGGTGCATGAACCAGGTGAAGCAGTTGTTCAACAAGAAAAACTACGACAAGGAGGAGACCCATTCACATTGACAAGTGAAAAATAGTTTCTAGACATGTTGTCATTTCATGGTCGTGCTTTTGTAAATCATTTGTTGCATTTCAAGATGTAAAATTGATGATGTGTTTTCCATCACTTGTTCAACAACAATGATGTCTGGTCTTATTTGGTGTCGCATGTTAAACTGTGAAAGTGATGTTATGTTTTCATCACTTGTCAAAACAATAGTGTTTGGTCTTATGTTTGTAAATCATGAGTTGCAGTGATGATGTATTTTCCATCACTTATTGAAACAACAGTGATAGGTTGGCCTTGTTGTCATAGCTGAGGTCTTGCATCCATCTTGATGTAAACTTGACCACTGAGTATGTGTTATAAAACCGTGGCAAGTGTGGGAAGTTTGGGTCATTAGTTGGTCATAAAAGTCAAGCACGTAATTTTCAAAACAATGTACTACAGGTTGAAGAGGTAGCAGATGTCGGCTCGTCGCTTAAGTCTTTGAAGAACAAAGGTGAAGGAGATGGAAGTGAGACCTTTTTAGGACACTTGTGATGCAGACAAAGTACAAAGAAGTTGCAGATTATTTTTCATGCTTTTGGAGGACCAAAAGCTGCTCAGTGGGGAGGATTGATCTAGGTGGCTCCAGAGACACACAGGACAAAGAGGGTTTACGAACACTTGAAAATCAAGCTTAGAATGACTTTGACCCATGACCAAAGCATAGATCTCGTCATCCTGATCATGGAGGTGCAGATGATTTGTTAATCTGAGCTCGTATGAGGGAGAACGAGCCAGTCAAATTTTTGGTCAAAGTTGGGTTGTGGGCTAGGTTTAAGTGTCCTACAGTTTGACCGACCCCGAGGCATGAAACCTAGCTCCCGAAATCGGTCACAATTTCAGCCTCGTTAATTTTCCCAATGACCCTTATTTTCTAAAGTTCTGAAAATCCCCTCTATGTTTAATAAAAACTAGAAAAATAATATAAGTGAGGTGGCGGGCCACCACCCCCGCCACCCCAAACCATATGACAATTAAAAAAAATGTTATTAATATTAGGTTGATAGGCTGTGACCCCCGTCGTCCCACCCAACCTCACCCAACCATAAACCAAATGAATATTTAAGTATGGGTCGGCGGTCATGACCCTGCCAAACCCTCCAACCTGCATACCATATAACATGTAAACCATTGTTATGGGGTCACCCAACCGTAAACCAAATGAATATTTAATTATGGGCCGATGGTCATGACCCTGCTGGACCCTCCAACCTGCATACCATATAACATGTAAACCATTGTTATGGGGTGGGCAGGCCACCTCCGGTGGACCCGACCCACATCCCAAAACCCCTTACAGTGCGCCATAAAATAGTTAGTTGGGGACGGGCGAGGGTCGAAACCACCCGGCCCATGTGGGCCGACCCCCAAGAGGGCAGCCCCATAAATAGTACCACCACCATAAAGCACCCATAAACCATGTACCATCCTTTAATACCCCACTTAAATGGCCTCCAAAAAATAAATCAACGTGCCCCCATTTAATTTGTGTACTGCGGTGGTTATGGGGGTGGGCCACCCAATGCGGACCCAACCCCCAACGAAACCAATACATTGCGGTTTCATGAAACAAAAGGCATGTAAATGAGGAGGGGTAGGGCTTTGACCACCCAAACTCCTCCTCATAAGGCAAGATTTTAACCAATCTACCAAATGAATTTCTTGTTTAATTTGCCAACAAATTTATATAAAAACACAATTTGCACAGTGCACTGGGGACAAATGGAGGAACTAGGAGAAGTCACATATTTCGATATAGATGGAGGAACCCAGAGCAGGCATAGATTTCAAGATAGAGGAGGCATAATCTTGGCACATAGTTTGAGGCAACATTTTGCAGGAGGGGTGAAATTTCACTTCGTTAGATTTTAACAAATTTTATATGGTTTCAACACTTCTTGATGCCACGAATGAAATGGCGTTGTCTATGTCTCCATAAGAGTTCTACATTGTTCAACCATTTTTAGTATGAGGGTAGAACTGTGATTGCTACAGAAACAGGGAGCGAAACCATAATCCTTGCAATTTTCCCAGGGAGGTAATTTTTCTCCATGTCGAAATATAGTCAAGTTTATAGTCATTTTTCATGGTTCTCCATAGGGATCACAATGGCGAAGTCAGATTCGCCTTTGGATTTGCAGATTTCCAATCCACCCATGGAGATAAATCTTTGAGTAATCTAGGGGGAATCTAAAAGTTTCCTTGAGCCCCAGATTCTCAACTTCTAAGAATTTAGATTTTGGATAGTCGATTTTGCACTATTCGAGGCCACAAATCTGACGGTGCATTCAGATTTTTCATTCACTCATTCTATTATTCAACCAGTTTTCTAAGTGGAATGCAAGTCTTAGCATCCATGTGCAAGCAGTCATGTGATTGATGCTGTGAGATTCTTGGTCCGAGCAGCTTCAACAGTTTGACATCCGCTTCTTCAGATGGTCCTGGGTTGTGAGGTATATGCAATGTTCATGTACTTCTTTTGCTATGCATTGTGTTGCACAGGGGTTGATGTTTGATGTGGGATCGTTTTTCTTATTTATTTTTATGATTCCTGCTTGATGTGACATAGAATCGTCTATGTGATATACTTGTTGTCATGATTCATCATGTTATGTTTTGAGATCCCTTTTTTGTATGTTGATGGGATATTCATGTTGTCATCATGCATGTTTGCATTGAGATCTCTTTTATGCCATTTTGGTAAGATGCTCTTGATCATCATGCATGAGTTTATGTCATACTAATAGGAGTCCTTTTGACTGAGAGTTCCTGCAACAGAACATCTCTTGGAGCCACTCTTGTGTGAAGGATTTTTCCTTGTATGATAGTGACATTACCTCTTATGTACATCATCACTATTTACAACATTTAATGCAATGGCCTACACCATCTTGACACCAGGGCCTGGAGACTTAGTCCCTCCTGGACGAACTTTGTTATCAATGTCTTATGTTTTCATGTGTTGATGATTGCCATGTTCCTATTATTTACAACATGCAGATGTACTCATTTTATGTTATTTTAAAAATGCAATTTAAGACATCACGAAAGTAAAAGGTCTTGGAAGGGTCATTTGTCACATCCAGACCTAGATCATCCTCTTTGTCCAATCCCTTTTAATTTCCGTGCTCAAAATATAGTTTGCAGCACCAAGATCTTTAATGTCTAATTTGGAGGACAAATGGGTCTTCAAATCCTGGATAATTTCTTTGTCATTTCCAACCAGCAACATATCATCCACATACAATACCAGATAAATAACATGGCCACCAATTAATTTAACATACACACAATGATTTTCTTTGCTTCTGGTGAATCCAAGTCCTCGTATAAATGTATCAAATTTCTAATACCACATCCTTGGTGACTGTTTTAACCCATAAAAAGACTTCTTTAATTTGCATACCAGTTTTCTTACCCTTCACCGGAAAACCTTTAGGTTGCTTCATGTAGATCTCCTCTTCTAGATCCTTGTGAAGAAATTGTGTCTTCACATCCATCTATTCTACCTCAAAATCAAAAGCAGCAACAATAGAAAGAAGTAATATAATAGAATCTACCTTGGCAATAGGAGAAAAAATATCACCAAAATTAATTCCTAGCACCTGGGAATAACCTTTTGCTACCAACCAAGATTTGTGTTTCTCCGCCTTTCCTTCTGCATTTGTCTTCTTCTTGAACACCCATTTGCTGCCAATGGGTTTTCTTCCAGCCGACAACTCCACCAGATCCCATGCATCATTTTTGTGTAAACATGCCATTTCATCAACCATGGCCTCTTTCCAAAGTTTGTCATCCTATGAATCTACTGCTCCCTTCATAGTTCTGGGATCATCATCAGTAACAGCTAAAGCAAAATTTGAATAGAAAGCAGATGGACTATACCTTTCCAGTTGCCTTCTCTCTTGAACTGGTCTTCTCACACCCAAAGTTTGTGGCTCTTCATCTTCTGATTCCTCCTCTGCTATAGAGTCTGATTCTTCCTCCTTAAGCTCAAACGCTATCTTCTCAGGTTCCTTTGGTTGGAATTCATGCTTAATAACATCTTTCACCTCTCCGAACACCACATCTAGGCTGTACACAACCTTCCTTATTACTGGGTTCCAAAGCTTATAACCCTTTCAACCATCCTTATACCCAATAAAGATGCACTTTTCATATTTACTATCCAACTTTGTTCTTTTCTCCTTTGGAACATGTACATATGCATCACATCCAAATATCCTCAGATGTGAAAGAGAGGGTTTCTTACCAGTCCATACCTCTTGTGGAGTCTTATCCTCCAACGCTAATGAAGGTGATCTCTAGACTAGGTAACATGCAGTCTCCACCGCCTTTGCTCAAAATTCTTGTCAGAAGCTGACACCACTGAGCATGCTTCTTCCCCTTTCCATCAATGTCTTGTTCATTCTTTTTGCACCTCCATTTTGCTGAGGTGTATATGGAGTAGTATTCTATTGTTCTATACCACACTTCTTACAGAATTCTTCAAATTCCTTACTACAAAACTCTCCACCGTTATCTGTCCTCAACACCTTTATCTTCTTCTCTATTTAGTTTTCCACCAGAGCCTTAAATTCTTTAAACCTATCAAATACTTCGGATTTCTTCTTAAGGAAATATATCCATGTATTCCTTGAGAAGTCATCTATAAATGATACATAGTACATAGACTTACCCATTGATGGAACCTTCACAGGTCCAAACACATCACTGCGCACAAGCTCTAATACTTGTTTCACCCTCTTACCACTAGAGGGGAAACTCACCTAATTCTACTTCGCATATGCAAAATTTTCACAGAAATCAAAATCCAGAGAGCTATTATTCATACCTTCTACCATACCTTTACCATGAAGTATTCGAAGGCTCTTCTCTCCAATATGTCCAAGCCTTTGATGCGACAACATGGTCTTCTCTCTGGAGACCACTAGATTTTCTGCTCCACTTTCAGGAACCACAAAACTGTTGCACCCATCAACAATAGTGCTACCTTGCAACTTGTAGAAAGTTCCAATTCAAACTCCTCGCATCAATACCAGTGCCTCCCGAACCAGCTTTCAGGTATCCTTCTCGAACACTATTTTTACACTTGCATCATCCAACTTGCTTACAGAAATCAGATTTCTGGCTAATTCAGGAATATGTAGAACACTCAGAAGAGTTCTAACCCATCCACCTTGCAACTTCAACTTTACTTTTCCATGGCCAACGATTCTAGCATTCCTTTCATCCCCTAAGAAGATATCACCACCACCATATTTCTCATACTCGCAAAACCACAATATATGGGAAGTGAAATGAAAGGATGCATTTGAGTCAATCAACCATGCCTCATGATCTACTTGAAGAAGCCAAGTACACATCCCCACCTTCATCTAAGGTGGTTTTTGCCTCTGTAGAAGGAGCATCATTAGATCCCTTTCCTTTATCAAGAGCTTTAGATTTACAGTCCCTTTTGTAGTGCCATTCCTTTTTGCATTTCCAGCGCACCACATTTATAGGTTTTACTAGAGATTTAGATCTCCCTTTAGATTTAGATCTCCCACTCGATGACTTAATTTTGTCTCTGTTCTGGGACCGTCCTCGTACAGACAAGGCATCAACATTCTAGCTCTCCTTATTTTTTTGTCTCATCTTCTCTGTCAGAAAGGATGAGACTATTTCATCAAATTGCAAGGCAATTATATTGCTACCTATTGCAATAACTAGACTATCCCACAAATTTGGTAGAGAACACAATAAACCGATGCACTTGGCTTCATCTGAAATTTTAATATCAAAAGATAATAACTAAGTTACCACAGTATTAAATGTGTTCAGATGCTCTGTCACCGAGTCTCCATCTTTCATCCTTAGGTTATACAATGTTTTCCACAGGAACAATTTATTCACTAGAGACTTAGATTGGTACAAAGTCCCTAACTTTTCCCACAGAGCCTTCGCTATAGCTTCCTCTGATACTTTCAACAATACTGAATATGAGACACACAATTGTATTATGCTCTTTGCCTTCGAATCCAACTTCTTCCATTCTTCATCGGACACTCTTCTTGGTTTAGTACCTAGATCTATTGTGATCCACTGATCTTTATCCACCAAAAGATCGTCCATCTAGAGTTTCCATAACTCAAAACTATGACCATTAGATTTCTCAATCTCTATCTTTCCACTGCTCGCCATCTTTTTTCACCACCAGAATCGATCCCGTAGATCTTCTACTAAATAGGGTCTACCATAGGCGCAAGAAAAACCCCTCAGAAACAAAGGCATCCCATTGAAGCCAAAACAAATCTAATACCAAATGTAGGTTTTAACCGCGTACAAAAATTACCTGCATACGAATTCTTAAACATAGAAAATAAACAATGTGAGAGCATAACACATAAAACACATATACATAGAGATTTTCTCTTGCATCCCAAAACAGGGACTACCAGCTTGATTTTTCATTATGTTCCTTTCAATGTTACAATACATATTTATACATGTTGAAGCATCCAAAACCATGGACCAAAATGTTGGCATTATGGCACAAGTGTTGTCCTTGATGGCAACTCTCTTTAGTAACAAATCTCAGTTCGGGCCTTCAAAACGAAAGAAAAGCCATATACGCAGGTTCATCTAGACGAAGATGCGTATACACGCAGGTTATATGTTACAAAAGTGTGTATATGTTGGGGATCATACTTTTGGTCCATGGTAGTTAGTCCTTGGAATTTGAACCTATGTTTTCAACCATGGCGTCTCGTCAGATGTGTTGATTCCTAGTTTTTGGGTTCATGGTATTGAAATGTTATGGTTTTGGACCATGGTATTGTGGAAGGCCTAAGACTATAAAAGAGGAAGGAGATCTTGTGGCAAATGATCATCGGAATTATTATTGAAGATCTGATAAAGTGCAAGAGCTGGCATATTGGTATTTGGGTGATCTGGAGCTGAATGAAGGAGGAACCTTAGCGCAAAAGGAAGGATAAGTTCTATTCATGGGTCATAATCTTTAAGCTTGAATGATATTATCTTTGTATGATTTTGATCTACTAGATGTGGCGCATGCTTGATCTATAAGTCTTATAATCTGAGTTAATCAGTGATTGAATATCTGAAAAGGTGAATTATCCCTTATAGATCTGTATGCAGGTTCAGTGAAGAGAAGGCGCGTATACACGTAGGTTCAGTGAAGTAAGAGCACGTATACGCTGGTTGTTCCATACGCAGAAGCGTATGCACGCATGTTTTAGGCTGATAAAATAGTGTATATGCTTTAAACTGTGATATTGCTGCTGTGTTCTGGGTTCTGTTTGCTGGTATGTGGTCTCTGGTACTGTGTTTTGGGTACAGCTGTCAGAGAAGTATCTAGTTGATTCAGATCTACTTAGTGGAGAGGAGATTGGTTGATAGAAAAATTCCCTATGATTGATTGATGTTCCTAGATCCAGTCTGAAAATTTATGAAACGTGGTCCTTGGAAGAAAGAGAAGGTTGTAGCCTTATGTAGGCCAGCACCTACGTACTAGTATCTTGGCTAGTGCAAGAGCTAAGGGGGTTGTAGCTCCCTTCCAGGAGAGTCTGGAAAACAAGAGAGGGTTGTAGCTCTCTGCAGGTTGCAACCTGCGTACTGGTAAAGGAATGCACCAGTACATTGTAAAAAGAAGCTTCTAAATTAAAGAAAAGATAGAGATGAATTGCATCAGGTGGTTTTCACCCACATTGGGTTTCCACCTTATATCTTGAGTTGTTGTGTGTGATTGTCTTTCTGCTCTGTTTCACTGTCTCTGGTTACTGGTTATTTGATTCTGCATCACTGATTAACAATTATCATCAGAAAGATTAAGTAAATTAAAATCTTGCTCTGTATACACGGTTTTCCCTCTGCATAGTTGTGTATATACGTGGGTTTGACTGACTGAAGTAGCGTATACAATCTGTTTTTGAAAAAGGAATATTTGACTTGATAATACTGATTCACCCCCCCTCTCAGTATTATTTCCAACAATTGGTATCAGAGCAGGTCCTTCTGAAGAAGCTTGATCGCTTGAAGGAAGATCTTTCAACATGAGAAACTATGAGAGGGAAGCATCAATTAGACCACCAGTTTTTGATGGAACAAACTTCGTATACTGGAAGGTTAGAGTTACTGCATATCTTCAATCTTTGGGTACTGAGGTCTGGGATATCATAGATACAGGGTATACTTTTCCATCATCAACTCCCGCAGATTTGGCTGAGAAGAAGAAATATGAAACGAATGCAAAGGGGGTCAATACTCTATTGGGATGTCTATCACGGTCTGAATTTGTCAAAGTCATGCAGTATAAATCCACTAAGGAAATATGGGACAAGATTGTTCTAAGCTATGAAGGAGATGATCAGGTAAAATGAGCAAAACTTCAAACCCTCAGAATTCAATATGAAAATCTCAGAATTTACAATGATGAAAGTGTGGCTAACTATTTTCTTCAGGTAGATGAGATTGTTAATTGTATGAAAAATTTGGGTGAAGAAGTAAAAGAGGCTGTTGTGGTTGAAAAATTTCTAAGATCTTTGTCCCCTA
>APFE030100548.1:15560-78052 GCA_000404065.3 Pinus taeda
GAAGAAAAGGAGAATCTTCAAAACCTTAAAATGTCACAGTTGCATGGGATTCTAACTGCTTATGAAATGAGGAAAGGAGGACCATCAGATAGGAGAGAAGCTGCCTTCAAAGCTTCTGGCAAAGGAGATTACTATGAGCCTTGACACATATAAGAAGAAGAATAAGAATCGAATTTTGTCAAAAATCTTCAACGGGGCACTAGACGATTCCGAGGTAAGTTACCATTCAAATGCTTTGCTTGTGGAAGAGTAGGTCACTATGCTGCCAAATGTCCTCACAAGGATAAGATTGACAAGGGGAAAGTACCTATTAGATGGAACAAGAAACAAAATGAAAATAAGAAAAGGTATTACACTCATGAAGATAGTGATGGACTCTCAAATAGCGATGAAGATGAACGAGGTAATCACTATAAACTTCTAATGGATTTTGAAGATGATGATTACATGGATGCTATAGATGTAGATGGCTTTTATGAAGAAATGTCTAGACTCAAAAGATGCTTAGAAGAAAAGAATATGATCATTGATACTCTGCAATCTCAACTTTATGAAAAGGAAAAATCTCTTGAGAAGTTAGAATGTGAAATTGTTGGTCTTAGGAAAGAAATTGAGAAAAAAAAGGCTCTTAATCTTAAATTTGTTAAAGGATCTGAAACTCTGGATGAGATTATCAGTCTACAGTGTTCCCCTCTAATCAAGACAGGTCTGGGGTATAATGGAGAAGCATCTCAAGCTTCCACCTCCAAAAGTTATCTTGATGCAACAAGAAGGAGTGAGCCAAGGCCTAATAGAACTCATCAGGTAAATCAGGGACAATCTTCCTCAAGGACGAACAAAGACTATCAAGAAAATTGGGGGTATGCTACCTTAAGGACAAACAGAAGCTACAACCAGCCACAAGTAAAATCTTCCCTATTCTCTTCAAGAATGGATGGCAGTAGAAACTACAATCAGTTAGATGACAGTCATAGGAATTTCTTCAATGGCCAATGTTTCTCTTACCATAACTTTGGTCACAAAGCAGCTCAATGTGTTGCCTATAAGACAATCATGACTAGAGAAGCTCAAAAACAAAGAAGTATGCCGACAATCACAAAGAGGACCTATAACAACTTTTCCGCCCTTGAAAGTGAAATTGAATGTTCTATTTGTAATAATTTTGGTCATGAAGATTCTGAATGCGGGAGCAAGTTTTGGAAAACAACTCAGAAGAAACAAACCTCAAGTGCCAAAACATGGAGAATAAAGGAACAACAACTAGAAAGATGTGGGATAGCTTTATATGCAGAAGGACAGGAAAATCAATGGTACATTGACAGCGGATGTTCGAAGCATATGATAGGTGATAAAGGAAAACTTGAATCATATACTACTTTAGAAAAGGGAAAGAAGGTTTCTTTTGGAAATGATACCCCTGCGGCCATAAAAGGAAAAGGCATTGCTCAGTTGAAAGAGGATGTCAAAGTTGGAAATGTTTTATATGTTGATGGCTTGAAGCATAATCTATTGAGTGTGCGTCAGATGTGCGATAATGGAACCGAGGTGATATTTCGATCAGATGGGTGTAGTGCTCGTGATCTTGATATAGGAGAAACAGTTATCAAAGGCAAAAAAACTCCAAATAATCTATACATATTTGAAGAAGGAGAACAACAATGTTAGTTGAGCAAGAATGATGAACACTGGTTATGGCACCGAAGGTTGGGGCATCTAAGCTTTTCACAAATAAGGAAAGCATGCAAGTATCAGGAAATTCGTGGTGTTCCAGACATCAAATTTCCAGACAACACCATGTGCAAATCATGTTAGTTTGGAAAGCAAACCAGAACTAACTTCCCTGAGAAGGAAGGATCAGCCAATAGGCCTCTTGAGCTAGTTCATACAAATGTATGTGGTCCATTTAGGAAAAGGTCACCTCGAGGAGAAGAATACCTTATATTATTCATCGATGACTTCTCTAGGATGATTTGGCTAGGACTTATGAAGCACAAGGATGAAGCATTTGAAAAATTCAAATCCTTCAAAGCCTTGGTTGAGAATGAATCAGATTACAAAATTAAGTGCCTTAGGTCCGACAGAGGTGGGGAGTTTACCTCGAATGAATTTTTCGATTTCTGTGAAGATCATGGAATAAGAAGGGAATTCTCTACAGCTAGGACTCCTCAGCAAAATGGACTGGTGGAAAGGATGAACAGAACAATCCAACAAATGGCTCATGCTATGCTTGATGAGTCTGGTACTCCCGCAACCTTCTGGGGTGAAGCTGCATATGTTGCGGTTGTTATTCTCAACAAAACAAATGCCCGAGTGAATAGCACTCAAGCTCCACATGAGCTCTGGTATGGTAAGACTCCTTCAGTAAAACATTTCAAAATTTTTGGGAGCAAATGCTATATTAAGAATATTGATGAACAACTTGGCAAACTTGAACCTAGAGCTGATGAAGGCATTCTCCTTGGTTATTCTCCCTACAGCAAAGCATATAAGTGTTATAATAAAAGACTTGGAAGAATTGTTGAGATCATTGATGTAGTGGTTGATGAAAAAGGATACATCCCTAAGCAAGTAAACCATGAAGATATCGAAGAAGATGAAGACTACTCTCCAAATCAGACCAATGATAAAGAAGAGACCCATGAAGAAGAAACTAATGAGGAGCCAGAGGAACAGATAAGAATAGAAGAAAAGACTCCTTCTAGGTATGTTCAAAAGAATCATCCAGAATCACAAATTTTGGGGCAAAAGGACGCTGGCATACAAACAATAAGAACAATTGCAGAAGCTTCAAGCTATTTGGCATTACTCTCCTCCACTGAACCAAAAAATGTAAAAGAAGCTTGGAAAGATGAATGCTGGGTCAAGGTAATGAATGAAGAACTTGAACAAATCGAAAAGAAAAACTCTTGGGAGTTGGTTCCTAGACCAAAAGATAAGAATGTCATAGGAACAAAATGGGTTTTTAAAAACAAATTGAATGAAAATGGAGAAGTTATTAGAAACAAGGCCAGACTTGTTTGTAAAGGATATGCTCAACAAGAAGGAATAGATTTTTGAAAGAAACTTTTGCTCCTGTTGCTAGACTTGAAGCCATCTGAATGTTCCTTGCTCTCTCAAGCTTTCAAAAGTTCAAAGTCTTTCAAATGGACGTGAAATCATCCTTTCTGAATGGGGACTTAGAAGAAGAAGTGTACATTGAGCAACCAGATGGTTTCATCCTTGGGAATGATCCAAATCTTGTAAGAAGACTAAAAAAGGCTCTCTATGGTCTTAAACAGGCTCCAAGGGCTTGGTACTACCGGTTGGACAAATATCTTCATCAACAAGGCTTTTCAAAAGGATCAGCAGATAGCAATCTTTATATCAAAATAGAAAATAACAAATTGCTAACACTTGTTGTGTATGTAGATGACATTATCTTTGGGAGCAATGAAGAAGCTATGAGTCAAAGATTTGCCTTGGTGATGCAAAAAAAATTAGAAATGTCTTTGCTTGGAGAACTGACATAATTTCTTGGATTGCAAATCCAACAGAATGAAGGCGGTATCTTCTTATCTCAAACCAAGTACCTCAAGCAGATTCTGAAGAAGTATGGCATGGAAGATGTGAAACCAGTATGTACCCCCATGGTTACAGGATGCAGTCTTAGTGCAAATGAGGAATCAGCAGCCGTACATCAGCCAACCTATAGATCTTATTTGACAGGTACCCGACCAGACATCATGCATGCAATGGGAATAGTTGGGAGATTTCAGGCAAATCCAAAGGAAACTCATCTTCAAGCAGTGAAGAGAATTTTCAAGTACCTTCAAGGGACTCAAAACTATGGCTTATGGTATCCTAGAGATACAGATCTCACACTTCATGCCTATACAGATGCAGATTGGGCCGGAAGCATGGATGACAGGAAGATCACAAGTGGTGGAGCATTCTTTATGGGTTCCAGATTAGTATCCTGGTTCAGCAAGAAACAGAGTTCAATTGTCTTATCTAAAGCCGAAGCAAAATATGTGGCATCTGCTTCTTGTTGCACTCAACTCCTTTGGATGATGCAGACCTTGCAGGATTTTCAAATCACTTGTACACCACCTATCTCCATCTTATGTGATAATACAAGCACAATCAGCATTTCAAAAAATCCAGTCTTGCATTCAAAGACTAAGCACATACCAATCAAGTATCACTTTCTCCGGGAACAAGTGTTAGAACAAAAGGTCAAATTGGAGTATGTTCCTTCTAAGGAACAAGTTGCTGATATTCTCACCAAACCTCTACCCAGGGAAACTTTTGAATATCTCAGACAAAAGCTGGGAGTAGTTGATGTATCATCTTGTTGTTGAATCTTGTCTGTTTCAGAGAAAAATGGTGTACGCGCTTTGGATGAGGAGGATCCACGTACATATGCTGGTTTGTGCAGAGAAAGTCTCGTATATGGAGGTTTGATGGATATCAGAAGGAGCAGGCTCTGGTTGAAGATATTCTGATGTGGGTCTGACAGAGACCATCCAGCACAGGTTCAAGGGGAGCAGATAGTCTTCTAATAATGCATTGTTGGCATTATCTTAGAAGCTTTTGATTCTGGTTCATCGCTGTTGTTGATTTCAGGTGGAACAAAGGTAGAGGAAGAACAGAAGGAAATCTTGGTTGCTGATCTGAATGGTGATTGACAGTTGTTGCTGCTGTCAGTGTTGATGACTTTCATAAGTCTTGTTTCGTCTCTATGTCATGTATCTTTTTTTTCTTTTATAGTGTCAAGGTCATGTAACGGCCTATATTGGTTTCCCCCCTATGCTTGGGATGAAGATGTAATATATTTTATCATTATATGTAATATTCTGATGTATTCCCACTTGGTCGGGTGGATGATCCCCACTTGGTTGGGTGATGGATGTATGTATTGAGTCTTTTGGTGATAGGAAGGTCTTGTATGATGCATAAGTCTTGGTTCTTCTTGAAGAACATCGTTTTGGAGATTTTGCCTACATTCAGGGGGAGCATGGTCAGCACAACAGGACAGAGATTTCAGCATGTACTCAGGGGGAGCACAACCCTTTGCCCTTGATGACAAAGGGGGAGAAAATCTTGGTGTTGCCATCAAGTCCAAAGGGGGAGATTGTTGGCATTATGGCACAGGTTTTGTGCTATGGCACAGGTGTTGTCCTTGATGGCAACTCTCTTTAGTAACAGATGTCAGTTCAGGCCTTCAAAATGAAATAAAAGCCATATATGCAGGTTCATCTAGACGAAGACGCGTATACACGTAGGTTATATGTTACAAAATCACGTATATGTTGGGGATCATACTTTTGGTCCATGGTAGTTAGTCCTTGGAATTTGAACCTATGTTTTGGACCATGGCCTCTCATCAAATGTGTTGATCCGTAGTTTTTGGGTTCATGGTATTGAAATGTTATGGTTTTGGACCATGGTATTGTGGAAGGCCTAAGACTATAAAAGAGGAAGGAGATCTTGTGGCAAATGATCATTGGAATTATTATTGAAGATCTGATAAAGTGCAAGAGTTGGCATATTGGTATTTGGGTGATCTGGAGCTGAATGAAGGAGGAACCTTAGCGCAAAAGGAAGGATAAGTTCTATTCATGGGTCATAATATTTAAGCTTGAATGATAGTATCTTTGTATGATTTTGATCTGCTAGATGTGGCGCATGCTTGATCTATAAGTCTGATAATCTGAGTTAATCAGTGATTAAATATCTGAAAAGGTGAATTATCAATTATAGATCTGTACGTAGGTTCAGTGAAGAGAAGGTGCGTATACACGCAGTTTCAGTGAAGTAAGAGCGTGTATATGCTGGTTGTTCCATACGCAGAAGCATATGCACACATGTTTTAGGCTGATAAAATAGCGTATATGCTTTAAACTATGATATTGCTGCTTCTGTTTATTGCTGCTGTGTTCTGGGTTCTATTTGCTGGTATGTGGTTTCTGGTACTGTGTTTTGGGTACAGCTGTCAGAGAAGTATCTAGTTGATTCAGATCTACTTAGTGGAGAGGAGATTGGTTGATAGAAAAATTCTTGATGATTTATTGATGTTCCTGGATCCAGTCTGAAAATTTATGAAACATGGTCCCTGGAAGAAAGAGAAGGTTGTAGCCTTATGTAGGCTAGCACCTACGTACTAGTATCTTGGCTAGTGCAAGAGATAAGGGGGTTGTAGCTCCCTTCCAGGAGAGTCTGGAAAACAAGAGAGGGTTGTAGCTCTCTGCAGGTTGCAGCCTACGTACTGGTAAAGGACTGCACCAGTACATTGTAAAAAGAAGTTTCTAAATTAAAGAAAAGATAAAGACAAATTGCAGGAGGTTGTTTTCACCCACATTGGGTTTCCACCTTATATCTTGTGTTCTTGTGTGTGATTGTCTTTCTGCTCTGTTTCACTGTCTCTGGTTACTGGTTATTTGGTTCAACATCACTGATTAACAATTATCATCAGAAAGATTAAGTAAATTAAAAGCTTTCTCTGTATACGCGGTTTTCCTTCTGCATAGTTGCATATATATGCGGGTTTAACTGACTGAAGTAGTGTATACAATCTGTTTTTGAAAAAGGAATATTTGACTTGATAATACTGATTCACCCCCCCTCTCAGTATTATTTCCAACACGAAAACCATCGCATCCAAAACCATGTGCGAAAAATCATGCACAAAACCATAGGTAGGTCTGCCCAACCTAATATAGGGTCCAAAAACAAAATTTCAGAGTGGGGTTACTTGCACCCCTCAAACCCCCCTATGATCCCCCCTGCTATGTAATCGACGCAATGAAGAGGGGGCTTCGCCCCCCTTCTAACCCCCCAGTTAACTACATGGACTAGTCATGGAAAGAATATAACACAACCCAACATTAATTTTTCATAGCAATGATTTAGCTTTCAAATGGCCTGTTACAATGAT
This sequence comes from Pinus taeda, assembly GCA_000404065.3. Lineage (NCBI taxonomy): Eukaryota > Viridiplantae > Streptophyta > Pinopsida > Pinales > Pinaceae > Pinus > Pinus taeda. The sequence goes on from APFE030100548.1 coordinate 22,477, forward strand.
CTAGGTTCATTGAATTCAATCCTATCTTTGAATGCAATTGATAGTCCAGTAATGAATCTCTAAATCTTAGCCTTCTCCCCCTTGAGGTAAGGCACATACCTCAACAACTCTAAGAACTTATTGGTGTACTCATCATCTATCATGAATCCCATCTTTAGTTTGTAGAACTATTTTTCCCTCTCATCGAAGTATCTCTCCGTCAAATACTTCTTGTTGAATAATCGCTCAAATTCACTCTAAGTCAGATATTCCTCATCTATATCTTTGACATTCTTCACATCTTCCCTCCAAATGTCTACTTTACCTTTAAGACTGAAATTAGCCGCTTTAGGTTTCATGTTCTCTGAGTAGTCATGCAACTTGAAGAATTTCTTCATACCAAATAGCCATGCCTCTACATCTTGTGATCTCTTTATCTCTCCATCAAAAGTAGGTGGCTTTTCCTTCTTAAATTCATCCGACAAGCATCTCCTATCATTCCTACTATAAGGATGATACTGATGATGATCATAGTGCTTATCTGAATTAGAACCAAAATCATACTTGTGTTTATCCCTCCTTGTCTCCGGAGTGTCCAACAATATGCCACCTCTAACTGTATCATCTCTATATGATCAACAACCATTGTGCGATCTACTACCATATGGCCCATTACTTTTATCTTCCTTCTCATGACAGATCCACAATCATCGTTGTTGCTACAAATCTGATAAAATATGAAGTATTACTGCATTCACCTTTGCTAACTTTTCCTGTGACTGTATTATTTTTTCATTATCTATCTTACATCTCCTTATCTCCTCCTTTAAACTTCTCATTGTAACTGCCAAGTCAGAGGGGTTCCCAGCACCATACTGCGTCTTTAGATTCATAGGGAGAGTCTCTATAGTCAGCAATCTTACTATCCATTTGACATTTCTTCCCACAAGGAATAATATGTTAGATAAACCAAATCATAAAAAACCAACGTACCTTAGTATAGCTTGGGGAGGATATATTTTCTGCAAGATCACAAAACCAGTGTGATACATATATAACATAATCATAACAACATATAATCATACACCAATAAATGTATCAACACATACACATCACTCTAACTAGGATCCCATCATCAATGCATGCTATGACCTCATGCATGAAAAAAATCATTACTCCATTGTACCCATTACCACATACAACCAACATTATGCATAAGCAATGCAAAATCAACTACACCTACACATAAAAGCATGTAGTCGAACATAAGCGATCAAATCTTGTAATTAGCCTACAAGACTGATACATGTAGTCCAAATATTCAAGAATGTAACCTAACATACAAGGATGTAAGTAGGCACCATAAAATAAACATGTAAGCGACATACAATCCATACACAGTCAGTCACATACTTATGACATTGCATTTCATGAAATCAATATGAAATTCTCCATGATAACCATACTACAACCCTAATCAATCATCAGTTAAATGTAACAAGTATATAAGTGTAAGAGACACATGCAATTGACATGCATGCATGACCAACACATAGCCCATCTAGTCTGGGGGATAAACCATGCTGTGATACCACTCTGTAACACCCTCCTCCCACATCTACTCAGGTAATCAACCAACTGGAGTAAACATGCGATGAGAAGCCATTATGATATGATTTGACCTCCTAAGCCACCTTAAGGAAGTGGAAACGATGGAAACACACCATATAAACATCCAACATCATCAACAAAACCCTCATAAGACAATTCAACCACTCAGACAGCCTGTCCCTGGGTCCCATTTCTATTTTAGGTCTCTTGGGCCATAGTCATTCTCATGCTAAGGGCAAGGGAGCGACCAAAAACCTAAATTCACTCTCACAAGACTACTTGCCAGCAAATGTGGAACAAAATTTGTCAGTGTTGTGCTAGCGACTTCGGGATTTGAGCTACTTTTCTAGGCCCAAAGCCCAGGTCACTTCCCAGAACTGATCCATCTCTTCAAATCAGTAAAGTAATAGGGAAATGAAATTACTAAAGCAAATACACATTCAAGACCTTGAATTGATATGTACTAGCCATGATAGACATTTCATCAAACATATCATCGACACATAACCTACAAGTGTAGATAACAGAGTTAAGTGTAGGGATCTCATACTTATGTGAGAATTGCTATGAACACTTGTTCCCTCATACCATTTTTTTCATTATCATCTATTAGGTCATAGGCACATTATCCATTCACATACAAGTAAAAAAGTGTTGAGAGCCATACATAGATGTTGTCATAAAATGTGCATATAACCAACATAATAGGATAAACATATCAACCATAAAATATATAAATACATCAGTACCTTTACACATGAAAATAAAGGGAATGGATTTCTCATTAATGAATGCGATGAACCAACTAGAGATGGGACTACCACGTTCCACCTGACTATAGAATGGCTGGGCCAAATCTCTCTTCAACTGTTCACCCTCGTGCCATATTCCAAGCATGAATGTGGGATCTCATAGAACACATTAATAAAAAATCATCCAGGGCTTCTAGAGGCCATCCACCTCAACCCATAAATAGTGATTCCACCTCATGGTCGTACATCACCAAAATAATCATCAGATTGGTCTCCATCCAAGCCTTCCAGGGATTCTAGAGCGTTTATCCAAAAAAGGCTTCCAAAACTAGTAACTCAACCCATAGCTTATACAGGGCTTCCAGATAATTTGCCCAACCAAGGCTTCTAGGAGCAGTAACTCAACCCACCAAGGGCTTCCAAAGCATTTGTCCAGCTAAGGCTTCCAAGAATAGTAACTAAACACAATCTCTTATAGGTATTCCAAAGCATTTGTTCAACCAGATCTTCCAGGACTAATAACTCAATCCAAGCTAAGGAAACATGAGAACCAACCCAAAAAAAAAAATCAAATTAAACCCACAATAACCATGGCTATCCATGAAATGGCAAGGCTACGCAATCTATTGACGATCCAGGCCATCCTCCATGCCCATGATAGATAACAACCAAGAAACTGCATGCATATCCCATGCATGCCAAAACTAGCCAAGCAATCATACATGAAACTCGGTACCTGCAAGAAAATTTGATGTAGCTTCTAATGTCAATGCCTTCTTGCACTTTCCTTCTTTTCCTTTACCTTCTTTCTCCAAGAATCGAAGTATATCACACCCTCCAAGAGTGCTCCAAGAAAAATCCAAGTATCTAAGATTATGAGAGAGAGAGAGAGAATCATGAGAGAGCTCCAATACTGAACTGAAAAGAGGCTACCAATTGATCCTCAGAAGCCTTCTTATAAGTGATGGATCTATTTTCTTTGTTTTCCTCCTCACATACAACCTGTTACCTTTCACCTCCTTTTTCTCCTAATTTCCATCATTTTCATAAATAAATGTGCCAAAATTCCTTTTAATTCCTTAACCATTGCCTTTGCTAATTTGCTTAGCCATAAACAACAAAATGAACACCCCCTAGGATGTCTTTCCCAACATTTAGCTTGGAATAATTGTCCCAGTTATCTGTGGTTATTGTTTTTAACATTTATTACATGGAATTTTGATCAAGGCCGTTACAATGTTGTAAGCCTAGTTGAGACTTAGACCAACAGGCATGTCAATTAAGTTTATGTCTGTGTCTTATGCATTATGCTATAGGATATTTTGTGTGTTGGAATTAAGGGGGAGTGTTGGATAAACAATAGTTCCAAACTACTGCATTAAATGCACCAAAACACCTATCTCAGAGTTTCTAGATATTTCCTTAGCTTCTTGAAGAATCTATAGTATACTGCAATACATTGGAAAATAAGAAATCACGAAGAGCCCCCATTTTTACCCACATGTTCTAGTCATTCTTCATCCATTGGGTCCCCGAGTGCATTCAATGCCCGGGTCATTTCTTCATAATTGTTGGATGAGTTAAATAATAGATGAATCACCCATTCTACTGCAAAATTCATGAGCATTTAACAATCACTGAACTAATGGATTGCAATCAAGCACATTTGTATGACTTCTTATTAAGACACTGATAATCGCCCACCATCTCTCTAGGAGCATGGCGTGTTTCATATCGACGATCTAATTGTCATATCCACTAATGCCTTCAACATTAGGTGAGAGTTGTCGTAATATTGGTATACAGATTCTTTGATTAAAATTACCATCAATTGGGTTGATGTGCTTGAAAACCAAAAACTTATTAAGTTCTAAATGTGATAACATGGTATGAATTTTATTATTGGATTTCCTTTATCTTGGATGAGTAAACCTTGTTCAAGCATGGCTTCTTGATTATCCAATGAGTGTTCCACCTTATTATGTTTTCTCCTGATATGATAAAATTCCACACTTTCAAATTTCAATATTTGCAAGCTGATATTATATATCAACAAAGAGAGTGTGTGTTTTCATTTCTATTTAGTTTTTTGAATCAGTTGGATGACAGTCATGGAATCGCCAAAAACCACCAAATTTCAAAATTTCCTTGATATTTTTGTCTCCAAGCCATGTCATAATGCTAACAATTATGCTTCATTATTATTTGACCTTCCTAAACCACAAGTGAATTGAGTTTATGTTTCTTCATTAGGGCGAAATCTAACCCTCTTGCTCTTGCCTCCCTAGGATCTCCCTTTGAATCTCTATCAAAGAAAAGAGAGTGGTGTCCCTTGTTGAGCCTCCATTCCTGAAATCGATCCTTATCTAGCCTTTTGATATATGATTTCTTGGAGGTGTTTTTTCTTAAGATGTTAGCATGGTTGTGAGGAGGCCCCAAATGATGCCATTATTTTTCTTCTATTGAGAGATTATCCATATCCATTAAATCATAGCCCCGAGATAATATTGTCTCAAAGATAAATTGGGTTTCCTTAGCTACCAATGTTGCAATATTTGGTTTAACATCCTTGAATATAGCATTATTATAGGCTAACCAAATAGACCAACACAAATATTTTGGCAATTCCATCCAACATCCAACACATATTCAGGTTTTTTATGATAAGGAAATTAAAGTTTCCATTTTTCAAACATTTTAGTCCAATCCATAGGAATGCATTGGATATCAGTGATCAAAACCATGGATATTTTCCGTACCTTAGTGGAGAAGGAACATTACCAAAAAACATGGATGATATCTTCTTATGCTTATATATCTAGTTGTAGGGGAAAATGTTTCTTCATAATCAATACCTTATCTTTTTGAAAAGCCTCTATCCACAAGTCTTGCTTTATACTTATCAATGCTCCCATCCATAACATGATTTATCTTTTATATCCATTTGGAAGTGACTATAGATTTATTAATTATTCTAGGAATAATTTCCTAGACATAATTATTCATAATAAACTAGAATTCTTCTTGCATTGCATTCCTCCACTCTTGATGTTTAGTTGCATCTTCATAAGAGCAAGGTTTAGAATTAATGAGCTTAGCCATATAGGTTGCATAACCAAAATACCTTTTAGGTATTTTAATTTCTCTAGAAGTTCCTTTTGTTGATGCATGTCACTCTTCCTATTGTAGTGTTGTCCTCAGCCAAGCAGATCTCTTACGAGTTTCTAGAATTACAACTTGTTGCATAGGTTCACTAGGTCCTTCAACATATTCTTTAATTTATGTAGGATTTTAAATATTGTGATCCATTGAGATTTCTTCAAAAATGGGTACCTCTTCTATATCATAATCTACCAGGACCTCTTTGCATTTATTATAGGAAACAGTTTCATTAAAAATGGCATATCTGCTTACCTTAATATGATGACCTCTTTAATGTAGATTATGTATGCCTTTGATGAACTATTATAGCCAACAAACATTCCATTTATACTTGTAGGATAAAATTTATTCCTCTTGTCCTTTGGAATGTGCATGTAAACTAGACATCCATATATTTGAATATGATCCACACTTGGCTTCTTTCCTGTAAATGCTATTATGCAAGTAGACAGTTGTTACAAATTCTTCTCCCCATAAGAATTAAGGGAGATCTTGATCATGTTGCATGACTCTAACACATTCTTCAATTGTTTTGTTCTTACTTTCAACCACATCATTTTGTTAATGGTTATAGGGAACACCTAGTTCCCTCTTGATCCCTACTTTCTTAAAAAAATCTATAAGCTCTTTGGAGGTATATTCTCCACCATTATCAAACCTGAGGGTCTTGAAAATTATTTCTATCAGATTTTGTACTTCATTCTTGAATTCTTGAAACTTGTCAAATACCTCATCTTTGTTCTTGAGAAGATATATCCATGTTTTCCTAGAGTAGTCATCAATAAAGGTCACATAGTATTGATGTCCTCCAAGATAGTTTACTTCCACAGGTCCACACACATAAGATTTTATAATATCTAAGACGTCCTTAGATATTGTATCACTTATTGAAAATGTTTTCTTCACATTCTTGATTAGAGTGCATCCCTTATAGATTCCTTCATGTTCTTCCTTCAATTCAGGGATGTCATTGACCATTTGATTTAGAGATGGAAAAAGCTTGTAGTGAAGGTGTCCATACCCTCTATGCCATAATTAAGAAGGGATAACATCTAAGTGTGTTAGATCTTGAGGGAGAGGTGTAAGAAGTCTATATAATGTCCCCTCGCGAATACCAATTATCTTAGCACATTCAATACTAGATCCCTTCCCCGAACCAAAATGTTTCCACCAACGAAAGAAATCCTATCACCTTTATCTTCCAAGCAAGAAATAGAAAGTAAATTTGTCTTCAAACTTGGAACATAGAGTGTCTTATGAGATAAATTCTTCCACCAATATCTAGCTCTAATGAAGTAGACCCAATTCCTTTCATTGGATAGGTCTTCTTGTCTCCAAGTTTGATTGAATGAGAAGAGGTTCCTTTTGAGTCTTCAAAAATGTTGGAGTTGACTGCATTCACCTATAATATGTCTAGAATCTCCACTACTAATAACCCATACATGATCATTTTTAAAATTTTCTAAGAGAGTGGAGAAGAAACTTCCATCCATCACTTATTTTAATAGCTTGTAGATGTTCTTCAAGATGTATTCTTCGAGAGTTATAAGGAGGTTCCGAAGAGACTTGAAACCTTTCTTCATAATTTTTTCCATTGATAAGAAAGAGTAGATGACAAATTCTAGATATTAAACTAGAGTGCCAATTGAGATGCGATCTTCAATTTCCTTTTTGCACCTTAGCTCTAATACTATGTTGGAAAATCAATGTTCTTGTATATTATAGTTGACTTTCCTTAGCTAATAATTACTTTTAATTATTATTTTCCCTTTTATTACTTTTATTTCTTCTTCATCAAGCAATTACCAAAAGAATGAAGATCATAAAAAGACAAAGTACATAAGATGTAAGCTCCAAGCCAAGGAAAAAAACGTCCAAGGGGAAAACCTATAATAATACTTCTCTTCTTATAGAATCAAATCAAGATGATACTTCCAAGACCCAAAGACCAAAGTAAAAGTTCCTCCCAAGCACCAAGTCAACCCTTCAACAATATCTCTTCAAAACGAGTCAAAGTCTTCCAAATTCAACAAAGGTCAAACTCTCTCAAAATAGCTTCAAAATATCAGCCTTGCAACTTTAGGTCTACAAGTTTGGCCTACAAATTTGACCCCTACAATTCACAAAGAAAAGCATAGACAACTTCACACATGTGGACAAAAAATATACTTTTCCAAGACTTCTTCGTCTTCTTCTTCTTGACTTTCTCACTCTTATTTCTTCTTATCTTGTTCCAAATCGAACTCGATTGAGTCAGTGATCCAAATGACTCAAATTTCCTCTTATTTGTAGTCTTATTGAGGAGTTGGATATGCCTCCTTAGGTTGACTTCACCATGGCCAGGCTGTCTTGGTCTTTGATGAGAAATTGACTTTCTAGAATAAAATAAATGACTTTCTTTTGTTACAACAAGTCCAATTGGGACTATAATACATGACAAAAATTCTTCTTTGACTCAATGAGCCTGAGAAGCATGAGGAACATGCTTTGACCTTATTGTAGTGGCTACAACCACCCTCCAGAATTTTTCCTTAACCTATTTTGGAGCTTCCCTACCAACCTTTCATAGCACTTTGTCTTGCTTCATCAAGTACTCAAGCTTCATGTTCTTTCATCGCACAAAGGTAGCGTGTCGATCACAGTTGATCAATTCCCCTCACATGCTGCTCACCTAGACTTGGTTTAGTTGCACGCTGAGAAACTTCGCCGTGAAAATTACACATTTCTAGAGGGTAACCAACCTTCCTTCTAGGAATTGTGCAATCCTCTGTGATAGCCTACTGGGCTCCAGGATTGCGCAATCCTGCCAGCCAACCCTCCCTACAGAATTTGCGCAAATTTTCACAACAATAGGCTCCTCAATGCAAGATTTGCACAAATCTGGGCAACAGTCAACTTCTCTTCCCAAAAATTGTGCAAACCTCCTGAGCAGTCAGCCCATCTCCAAGCTAGGAGTGCACATTTTTCCCAAGCAGTTGAGCACTTGCATGCATGGACAATCCGATTGACCAGTTCCACCCAGAACTAAGGAAAATTGACTTGAATTAATGCATGACTTGATCTTCCTAGAATAGAAAGAGACAACATCCAAAATGCATCACATGATTTAGGGAGCTATTTTTTGCAGCCGAGAGTTACATGCAAAGTTATTTTAGAAGTTTCCCTCCAAGTGTCATTTTTTCCAAGATTTGTGGCATTCACATCATGAGACCAAACTTATTTATTCGACGCATTAGATCTCATTATTTCACATCGATCTTGGAGCTCTGACGTTCCACAACAAATCTAGGACTCTTCGACACATCCAACACAACTATTCACGGGTAAGTGGCCTCAACTTGTCTTTCTTAGCATTTCTATTGCTTTTTGTGTATTCGCTTGTGTGAGTGTTGTTTGCTTGATTTCTTTGAATTCCTGCTGTCATTTGCATGTATTCTAGCTTGTCCTAGCTCCTTTTCTCATTGCTATCTCACTGCTATCTCATGCATGAAAGTTTTTTACACGGACATTCGCCCAACCGGCGAACTGCCTCACCCACATGCATGTTGATTTGTCTGTTGAATTTTTCATTCACACTTTTCATGCACCATTAATTACTTCTTCTATCACTTAGTTTCACCATGCATTTCATTGTCTTACTTGCTTTTAGTTTCATGTCGGCGAGTAGGGCCAACCTTGGCCTGGGGTCTGCCTTCACCAAGGTTGCATTACATTATCTAGGGAAGGAAGGCTCACCTTCCTCTCTAGATTTGCACATTATTTCCCAACACTGGCCTCCAGGATTGTTTTTCGCATTTATGGAGGACAGTGGCTGCTTGGCCCAAGACATTGCGCAAATATGTCCCTAGGCCAGCAATCCTTCCTAGTTGGGATTGTGCATTGCACAACCCCAACAGCCAACTACTTGGCTGGATTGCACATTTCACAGATCTAGCATCTAGTCCATCCTCCCAGACAACACAAACTTCCGTTTGCATAGTTATAGCAGCCAGTCACCTAGGCTCCTAGTGAAATTTGTGGAATCTTGCTCATCAGTTCCCTGGGTATGTGTTGTGTCCTTCCCCGGATTTGCTTTGTTTTCATGGACATATTTCTTGCCATGCATGCTACTTGTTTCTAGATCTTTTAGGTGTTCATCTATCTCAATGGCTTACAAGAGAACAAGATCTTAGGGCACTGATGGTATTGCAACTGGAGCAGCAATTGAGCAGGTGTCCTCTAGTCTGTTGATCTATGAAGATACGAAGTTGTATCTAGACAAGGACATCAAACTGAAGTGGCAAGAGGTGAATGAAACATTCACAAGTACTTTCAGGGAAGACCTTGAAGACTGTTAGGTGTACATGAACATTCATAAGTCTGTCTTGTACCGGATTTCATGCAGATACCTCACATTCCCATGCGCAGACATGATTCACTGGATTACCTCTCAAACTGACCTCAAGAAGATGACCTTGAGTAGTGTAAGTGGGACAAAGGTTACAACCTTCTGGGCATGTGATTACAATTATATGTATCAGATGACCGAGCACATGACTGTCATGACTCTTCCATTTAGCTTGCCCAATAGCAAAGCTCACTCCAGAGACATTCTAAACGATTGGGTAAAGGAGCCAGCTCATTTCAGGATGACACCCAACTAGATCTATAAGAAAATGATATTGAGGAAGGCATACCAATACTTGGTCATATTCACATGTCGACTAAGTGGCCAAGAAAGCACTAAGATCTTCCCTCAGAGTTGGGTGATCGCGATGGACCAACTGGCTAAAGAAGGAAGACTATGCAACTAGTCCAGCGTACTGGCTCATTAGCTGAAGGAACAAGTCATGAGGGCTCGATAGTCACCCGAAGGCATTTATGAAGATATTTACATGTCTGCCTAAATTCTAGATGTAGTATGTGCCCAACATGATTTCTTAGAGTGGGCATGGTCATCGGTGGAGACTGTTGTGAACACGTATTTCAAGTTATTATCTGAATGCAACTTCACAGGAGTGACCATACAATTATCCAACCATTTTGTCACCCCAGTGTACATGTTGATATTCGAACAAGATCCACCCTACATGTCAAAGGAAGCGATGAAGGCATTGTTAAGCATTGCAGATTGGTATGCCTCACCATCTGGCATGTTCATCTGAGGGTTTAGTGTGGAGAAGGCTCTGGATGTTCTGCCAAGTTTGCCTTGGACGTGCTTGTCATGTAGGAAGTAACATATCATATCATGGCAGGATTGACAGCTAGTCTACAATAGAAGAAGAAGGCACCTTGGCCCACTCTTCCATTGCGGATTAGGTTATATGAGATCCGAAGCATCAAGCAAGTGGATGTAAAAGCAGAATAGATGAAGAAGTACTCATTCGACCTCCGAAGCTTCAACCCATATGACCCACATTTCATTGTGAAGGATAATTGCATGAGACTTAAGTTCAATTGGATCCAAGGGGCATGTCATTGGGCCGAGGAAGATTCATGGAGGTACTGCTACTATTCCTCTAGACCCAATGAATAGGTCAACTTTGTTGTAGAGTGGTTAGCACAACAACATTAAGGCGCGTCATGAAGAGCACCAACAGTAGCAACAACAACAGAGGCAACAGAGCCAAACATACCTGTATGCAACAAAGGCAAGAGGAAGATTATCGACTGCATGGAGGAGGAGCAAAGCTGTAAGTTTCGAGCAGATCCACTTGTAGAACAATATGCTATGGCTATTCAGGCAAAGAGGCAGCAGCGCGACAAGCGCATCACACAAAGGTAGAGGGATAAGAAGATAATGGAAGAAGCAGGGAATGAGTTGCATGAGTTGAGGGAGAAACTCCGAAAAGAACAAGAGCTGCACCAAAAGGAGAAGGAAGCGCAACATCAATAGATTCTGCAAGGGGCACATCACGTGCAGACAGATGAAGCAATGGTTGTACAAGTAGTCGAAAGTAGTCGATTCATCTGAACAGTTGGCATCAGGTGAATAGGGTGAACCATTGTAGGGGCAAGACTTTTCTCATGAGATAGAACATGTGCTTGAACAATTGGATGCAGAGATGGAGCAACAAGAGTTGGAACAAGATACTGACCTCATGCATCATCACAAAGAGGTCGACTCACTCACTTCATTGCATCCTGATGATGAGCAAGTCTCAAATGACCAAGGGGGCATTTAGATCCTTGGTGGTCAATGAAAATTAGAGATGCACAAAATCTTCTTTGAAGAATCTCATCACAGAGTTGTGCAGTCTCAGAGAGTACCGACTCTGGAGGACCAAACATCCCCTGCACAATTTGAAGAGCAAGTGATCGTGACTAATGTGCACAAGCATCCACCAGCTTTAGCTGATGCAACTAGAGTGTATGTTGAAGCCACTAGCTGAAGTGTTTTTTATCTCATAGCTGAGAATGAGCGAATGGTGAAGGAACTACAGGTGGCTAAGCAGGGATGAGACTTGGTGACAATGTCCACCCGAGTTGAACTGAAGAAGGAAATACTAGATGAAATATTGTCCTTGGACATAGTTATATGAGCATTGTTCTCCAAGTTTGGTACCATGCATCAAGCAGTTGTTCATCTCCATGGATGGAAACAATGATGTGCGAGAAGAGCATGCATCTTGAAGAACATACATGCTATTGTTAATAACATGCAAGGGTGGATGATGAAGTACAAGGTAGTCCCCCATCACTTGCCAAAGATGATGAAGGCCAATGTGGTTGAGCTGCAAGCACATATCTAGAGTCAGATCTAGAACTATGAAGACGTACCACAACTCATCACTAGCATATATGCTTCACATGCATGAGTATTCAAAAGCATGGATGTTATAGTGCACACTCATGCAATCCCATCACTTAGGACTCTCACGTAGGCAAAAACAAAGAAGTAGGTCTGAAAAGAGCTTGACTCATACTTTGATGATTTGATGCACACCACCACCAGCCCAGATTTTCCTATCAGTGTGGACATCATGCGCAAGTACGTTGCTGGTCCAGCCACCTTAAAGACAATGATGCACATTCTCACAGACGAATTGGATAGAGGAGCCCGAGTAGTGTACACAGATGATATGGAGGCAAGGTTCAGGTTTCAGACAGATGTCAAAGCAATCTCGACATCAATATGTCACTGTTGATCAGCATGAGGATGTCAAGCATTTAGACTTCTATGGGTTTCTAAGTCTGAATGATGTCTAGTTTGGCTTGTCCAAGCCATTGCTCACATCGGTACATGTGCATTGTAATGTTGAGTAATGTCAAGTGTAAGTTAAGTGTCAAGAGTGGATGTAACAATATTAGAGTAAGTGAAGAGTGATGAGGGTAGTTGAATGGTCACAAAGGGGAATGTCAAGGGTCACCCCACCCTTTGCTATAAATAGACCCTCATAACACATTGTATCGGCTTTTGGTCAGCCAAGTTTCTACTAAGGCTATCTTGAAGAACGCTTCGAGAGTATTGTAATGCGCCTTAGCTTCTCCACTACACAGAGCTAGTACATCTCTTTGGAGGAGTATGGAGATGTGGTTGTAACGTTTCGCTGTTGGGACTAGCAGGTTTACATGGATGTATTGAATGATTTGTTAGAAAATTATATATTACAAAGCAATGGAACACATAGAATATAGTAGAAATATAAACACAGAAAACACATAAAAACCAGAGAGACACAGATATACATGGTTCACTCAGTTTGGGCTACGTCCACCCTGAACAGCCAATCCTTCCTTTTTATTATCTAGCAAAATGAAGAGACACAACCTACAACAGTTCCGTTGTAATATCCTTTGTTTTCTCTCACGATCTCACCTCCCTATTTCTCACTCAGATAATACACATCTATTACACAGCCTCAATACAATGCCCTCATAGAAAGAGAGTGGTTTCCTTCTAGGGCAAAAAAACCCTAAACTAAACATAAGTTCTACCGTTGGATCACTAGCCTAATGAACGGCCTAGATTGACTAGAAATTACTATACTTTTACAAGGCAATTTTACATCTGTTTTTAGCTTCGGGGGCGCTGCCCCCGAAACCCCCGCAAGGGGACCACTGGCCCTTGGACCCCCTAGTCGAGGGGGATCAGCCCCCCCGAACCCCCGCGAGGGGGACAAGTCCCGCCTCGGACCCCCTCGCGTGGAGGGGTGTACAAAATTCCTAGGGTATACATCCAGCTGAAACAAAGACCTCTAAATAATCATGCTCCACACCCAACATGATTGTGACTTACACTTCTTTATATAATAAGAGCCAACACATTTTCATGCATATGTTGTTATTGTAGTTGGAATACTCCAGTTTCCTTAATGATATATTTTGTTTAGCTTACGTAATTGTGTATGAACTGATTTGTATGCAATTATATGAATCTTGTTGTTAATGTGTTGCACATGTTGTTAATGTTGTGACCATCTGTATCAACTGCTCTGCCGGACATTAGACAGACCTTTAATTTGTAACTTGCTTTAACAACTGTTGCACTCTTCTTGGACTTATCCATGAGTGCTATACATGTTATCTTACCTTGTATGATGTGATTTCCGCATCCAAGTTGATTGCTCTGCCGGAAGCTGTGCATGTCCTTTTTTGTTGTGTGTTCCTAGTCGAGTTGGGACTGATCCCTTTCAACCTGGAACTGACCTTCACCTCCTTCCCCCTTGGAAGTGTTGGAACCTCTCATACACCTTCCTTGACTCACTGCATCAGTCACACCTTTGCTACTAATAGAGTTATCTTACTTGCCTTTGTACAACATTGCGGTCAAGGAATTACCTTACGACCCACTGCTAGGACTCCTACACCAAACAGTTAAGGTCTAATTGGGACTTCTTACCGGGAGATCCCCTTGACATGTTGGTGGGTCTAGCATTGTCAACAAACCTAGAATTTAAGCATGAAACTCATGCTTGAACAAATAAAAAGTATTTTTCTCTTTTTATCTAAAATATAGAATGTTATGATTACAAAAGTGAGTATGAAGACCGAATCTAATTACATTTTCCAATAGATGGGAACTTGAAACAATGCACTATTCACCGTCTACGAGAATCTTAGATTAGTGATTCAATTTAAACCTACAAAATCATTACATGGACTCTTGTGATTCAATTCAAACCTACAAAAAGGGTGACATGGACTCTACTAGGAATGGTAGAAGAGATAGACTCTATAGGGTTGTTTTAGGGTCATGTTTGTTCATTTTAATGAGGTGTTGGAAGGTTATTGTCCTTACCAGTGCTTGATTGGTGTGGATTTAGAAAGTCCTTATCAATGGTAGATTTAAGATCTATTGAATGAAAGGTTTACACAAAAATCAGTAAATTAGTATTGTTAACTAGCATATTAATATATTTAGTGATTAAAGGTCAAATTTAAAAGAGACAAATATATTTTAATTTTTTGGGTTCATTTTATTTTAAATTTTCAATATTAAAATAAATCATTCCTTTTATATGAAAATGAAAAATAATTTAAAATTTTATATCTACTTCACACATCACATCTCTTATTATGTCAAATTATGTTAAATTGTATACGAGGAATCATGTCTTTAGAACTAAACTTTGAATATCTCTGAAAAAGTGCACACAGGTTGTATTGGTTCATGAGTATTAAATTATATAGAGCAATCATATGGAGGGAGTTACAGAGGAACATTTACTTTTTTAATCCGTTATTGGTCATCTTGAAAATACAATGAATCTATTATTATTCCTTACTGGGTAATTGGTCAAATTGTTCAAACAATTGCAATGAGTTTTTAAATAAATGAAAATATAGTATTCTTCTCTCGATACCATTGCAATTCCCACCAAAATAAAATAAAAAATATAACTATTTAAAACTTGTGATAATACACATTTTCTCTAAAAGAAATATAACTTATTATCTATTTTCCATGAGAAATGTAGGCCTAATTATTGGCGTACATGTGTATTATGATGCAAAACACCATATTCACAAGAGACATAGAAATACCATTATTTTTTGTCTACAAAATGAAGTTTAATTGAACACTACTTATTCAATGCTAAATTTTTTATAACAAAGAATCAAACCTAGTTTTAATCACTTTTGATCTCTATTGCCCTTTATTGTGCCTTCATATTGAGTAGACAAAAAGAAGTGTTGACAGTATTCACAAATCCAAGAAAGTATAATAGGGATGAATGTAGGCAAGCGATGCAAGTAGAAAGAAGACTTATAGGCAAAGCCACAAAAGATTTGTAATTATTGTTTATAAATCCATATAACAAAAAGATAGAGATTAACCTTAATTGGAAATGTTTTCCTCTATAAGAAACCAGAAGATTCATCATACCCAAAACATATAATATTCTAAACTCTAATTTCAATAAATAAGTAATACATACTTAATCTATATAACAATAAGAATATAATGTATGTTGTAATTTCATAATATAGGAAAAATGCTTAAAAAATTCATAAAAGGTAAAAAATATTATGAAAACTTTTCTTATTTTTCGACTAGAAAATTAATTTTTTATTTTATTATTATGTTAAATTTAATAAATAATATATATTCTTTTTAAAATACTAACTTTTATTTAAATATACTTTAATTTATGCACTTGTATAGTAATTTAAAAAAGTTTAGCGAAAAATGATGACTTCAATTTTGATCATTGATATTCACTTGAAATTGATGAAGATCTAGAAAAGATAATTTA
Source organism: Pinus taeda (assembly GCA_000404065.3). Taxonomy (NCBI): domain Eukaryota; kingdom Viridiplantae; phylum Streptophyta; class Pinopsida; order Pinales; family Pinaceae; genus Pinus; species Pinus taeda. The sequence goes on from APFE030100548.1 coordinate 38,660, forward strand.
AAAATAATAAAACATTTTTTTTTTACTTTTGTATATGGAACACAACCGGGGTAAGAAAAGGCATTGAGAAGCTTCGTGTGGTAGCAATGAAGAAAAGAAGTGAACTGGTTGTATTAATGGAGGTTAGAATGAAAGGTTTGAGCCTAAACAAGCGAAACATGTATTAAATCTATTTCAAAGAGCCTTACGCATGGTTTAAAACATAGCTAAATCCTTGGATCTTTATGCATGTTAATGCAGACCACATGCATTAAATCTATTTCAAAGGGCGGTGCGCATTGTTTGTTCATTATTTTTTGTTAATATTTTGTAATACACATGGCAATAACAAATGTATTTTCGAGTCTACTAGATAAGTTCAAACTCAAAGGAAATATGGTTGTGGGTTGTGTGCTCTGTTTTACTAATTGATTTTTTATATGAAAGATTGATTGAAAAAAGTTGCGACTCTTTATTTGTAGGTGCTATGTGATTGACTGCAATATCTCTTATCTCTAATATTTTTTTAATGAAATATCGTTGAAAAAATGTTGTTTTATAAGATTGATTCAAAAAAATTGACTCTTCATTTGTAGGTGCTATGTGACTGACTGCAATATATCTCATCTCTATTTTTTTTAATGAAAGATCGTTGAAAAATGTTGTGTTATAAGTATTTATTTATAGGATGATAGAGTATACGATTGAATTTGATATATTTTACATTTGGAAGTTTTTTTTAATAATTCACCGGAACCAGAGGTATTTTGATTAATCGAAATATGTTTATAGAATATCTATTTGTTCATTTTTTATATTTAAATTGATGATTCGCTTTAAAGTACAATATAATTTTAGTCAAACTATGTAGTACCAATGTTCACTATAGTATCCTTGATGGGGATGCGAACAATGAGCATATGGTAGTTTCCTGGGGTGACGTGCTTAGGGTACATTTATCCTACGAGCTAGATAGTGTGGCAACATCTGGGGAGGGAGGTTGGGTTGTTGACCTAGCGTCCCTTCTATTTAAATTCCATTCATTTCATATGGGTTGGCACCGGTACGCACTGTTGAGGAATGGAGGTGAGGTTTATCCCTCCATCTTTGTCAACTTCAATTCATTAGTTGTGAGTTATTTTTTTGTTGGGATATGTGTTGATGAGTTTTGGTTTGTTTTTTTGGTACTCTGGCTACTCGTGCTCATGTGTAATTGTTATGAAACCAGCTCACAAAAAGATAAAAAAAGATAGATCAACGCCTTAGAAATAAGCCTTTTCAAGGGGGAAACCTCTTTTACACTACAAAAATGAACAATTCTTAGATGATACAAATGACAAGACCTCCTTTCTATATATAGGAGTCTAAGGGGTCATAATATAATCAAAGCCTACATAACAATAATAATATAAGGGCGCAATAATAACAATAGTGGGCTTCTATGGGGCACACTAATAATAATATGGGGACTACATGGGCACAACAATATAATAAGGGGGTTGTACTAATAACAATAAGGGGTTACACTAGTAGTATAGGGACCTAACATGCCTCTCTCCTTCAAAAAGTGTTGTCCTCAATGCTTGAATAGTTCTTGATACTTCTGTATAAATTATTGTCCTCCCATGTGGAACCTTCAATTGGTAAGTTCTTCCACTTGATGAGATACTCTGAAATTGATCCATTTCGTAGCTTTCAATTTCACAGTTCTGTCACTGCTTCGGGTTCCAATATGATTTTTTCTTCCTTGTCAAGTTCTCGCAAAACTATGTGAACTGGGATCTTCTGCAATTTTTGAATGAGTTCCCACTCCTTTGGGCATATGGATATATGTAAGGCCTGATGTTTGGACGAACACTTCATGGAATCAAATGAATAACATGATCATGATCACGAATAGGTGGGAGGCCTTTGGGAGTCTCAAATACCTTGGAATGATTGTCTAAAACGTTTTGGAGATCTAGAGAAATACATGATTTCGATGCGGGATCCTCTATTGAACATAATTGTGCAATTACACCCTGTTGTTATTTATTTAGAAGCTTTGTCATGTTGTTAGAGTTGACTATCTTTCCAGGTTTTCCTTCGATACCCCTCAATTCAACTTCCTTTCCTTCCCAAAAAAAATTCGAGAAAGGTTCTTGAAAATTAAAAGCTATCGTACCCAAAGATTGTAGCGATTGGACTCATAGTAAAACATTAGCACCACCCATTGGAATGGAAAGCATTGGGCTATTAAATACATATTCTTCCATGGATAGCTTGATATTATGGCACTTTCTGGAGCAATATATGGTTCCTCCACTTGCAACCATCACTTGACACTCCGGTGTTGGATATAGGAAGCAATTCAATTCCTTGGCTATCTTACAATCAATAAAATTATGGGTACTACCCAAATCAATCAACACTCTTACCTTTTTCTTCTTGACATGTCCTTCTATCTTGATAGTTTAAGGAGTGGTACTTTCTTCTAATGCATTACAAGATATGGTCAGATTGATTTCTTGAGACTCGATGTGATCTTTCAATTCTTGAACATTTTTCTTCTTGATATGTCCTTCTATATTGCTAATGTGAGGAGTGGTAATTCGTCCAATGCATTACAAGATATGGTTGGATTCATTTCTTCTTTCTCGATGTGATCTTTCACTTCTTGAACCTTTTTCTTCTTGATATGTTCTTCTATCTTGAAAGTTTTAGGAGTGGTAATTCTTTCCAATGCTTTAGAAGATATGGTCGGATTCATTTCTTATTTCTCTGGGGTTGGTTCCTAGTGTATATGCTCTTCTTTTGACGTTTCTTGATCCTTTTCTTCCTCCTCTCCACAATCAATGTAAAATAATTTCTTCTCAGCACACTTATGACCTTTAATGTCCTTGTTATCACAATTGTAACAAAGTCCTTTTTCTCCTTTTTCTACCAATTGTTGTAGTGTTTCTCTAAAGAAGGTGTTGCTCTTTGTATCCTCATAATGTGCTATCATTTCCTCCATGAAAATTGATCACGTAACAAGTTGTTTATGAGAACAAAGCCCTTTATACCATAAAAATTGATCCGATTCTAAATATGAAGATGTAATACATACCTTTTGTAACAGTGGTACACCATGTAGATCAAAATATTGCTCCATCTGTAGTATCCAATTTACTCAATCCCTTCCATCAAACTTCCTCATATCATCTTTACTTGATTTCAGGAGCTCGAACTTGAAATGGTTGTAAATCTGTAATTTCAGACCTCAAAGTTCTTAAATTGTCTCCTACAGTTGCCCTCTGAGTCCTCTTTCTAACTCCACAAGTCTGATCAGAATTTGATTCTCCAAGAAAGAGTTATGCCCAATCTCCTAAGACGACCTGATTATATAATGTTTCAGTATAGTGAACTTGTACGACATGCCAAGTGTCACTTTTTTGACCTTCGAAACTGAAAACTATGCACAGAACACTAACGTCTGTCTTATTTTTGTAACTTCTTACAAAATTTCAATTTGTTTCTCAGAGAGAAAGTTATGACTATTTTCCCAAGGTCACCTGTTTAGGATGTAATTTGGGAGTCTGCAAAAACCCTAACTTCCTCAGATCATATATCCGAAAATATAGCAAGACAAGATTTGAAATTTGGACATGAGATTCAAAACAATTTCTTCTCAAATGGGTTTTTTCTTTCGCTTCTGAAAATTCATAGTGAAAAGATTATAGCAAAACAACCATGATGACCTGTTTTAGATGAAATTTTGGTGCTTGCAAAAAGCCTAACTTCCTCATATCATATCTCTGAAAATATAGCAAGACAAGATCTGAAATTCGGACACTCGATTCAACCAGATTTCTTCTCAAATGGGTTTTTTATTAATCTTCTGAAACATCGCAGAAAACAGGTTATAGCGAAAATACCACGATGCCCTGTTTGGAGCAGCAAAACCCTAGAATCCAAAGCTCTGATACCAAATGTTATGAAACCAGCTCACAAAAACATAGAAAAGATAGATCAACGCCTTAGAAATAAGTGTCTTCGAGGGGGAAACGTCTTTTACATTACATAAATGAACAATTTTTAGATGATACGAATGAGAAGACCTCCTTTCTATATATAGGAGTCTAAGGGGTCATAATATAATCAGAGTCGACATAACAATAATAATGTAAGGGCACAATAATAACAATAGTGGGTTTCTATAGGGCACAACAATAACAATATGGGGACTACATGGGAACAATAATATAATAAGGGGATTGTACTAATAACAATAAGGGGTTACACTAATAGTAAAGGGATATAACAGTAACTTAATATTAGACTGTTGATGTTCTTCATGTTGTACCTACACAATTCTAAGTTCAAGTTAGTTGAATTGGTGGTTCCCTTCTCACAGTTACCTTCTATGGATAGTGAGCTTCAATGTATTTCTTTTCCTTACCCTATTTTGGTTTCAGGATGTTTGTATCCAGGTCATTTTTCTCTATGGTTCTAGACCTGTGGGGATTTTTGTTCTATTAGTAGCGAAGTGGCTGTTAAGAAGGGTTCTTAATTACTTTTTTTGGTTTTGGGTCTTGTTGATTTTTTGAAATTGGTTGTTAGAGTTCTATTTGTTTATTTGACAAATTATATGTTTGTGGCTGGGCTATTATTAAGTTGAGTGGTTTGTTAATTGGGTGTGGGGTATGGATTTCTAGTCTGGTATTATGGAGTTCTCTTTGGTTATGTTATATGATGAAGTGGCACTTTTCGTGGTGTTTAATGTCTTTACAGTGCCCTGAATTTAACACTCGTCTTGAATTTGGACCTTTGGTTTGGATATTAGGGGATGAATTGTTGGTTTTCAGGTTGGGTCTAGAGGGGGCAATGGTTTTTATTTTTGTTTGTTACTTTGGTCAAGGTGTCAGTTCAAGTTGCTCATAATATGCACTTGCAACATCCATTATGGCTCCTCATCAATGCATGGTGCCTTGACATGGTTACTTGGGGCATGTGGTCATTCAAATGGGTTCCAATTTTGGATTATTTTAGGAAAATGAATATCAATTTATTTTATTCTCTATGTTTGCATCAACAAGTGGATACTTTGCTTCGATTGATTTTCAGGGATAAATAAGCGGGTAGTTATAATGTTTTATGTGATCTAGAAGACATCAAATGACATATTATTGATGCTTGTGTGAGCCATGTGGAGTGTAGCTTAATATTGAATTTTGCTTCCAATGACTTTACGGATCCTCTAGTGGATCCTACTCTTCCAATTGATAGTAGTAGTCATGACTGTAGTATTGTTTCCTCAAATCCTGAATGAGGATTATGGTTATTTTGTTTTTTGTTTTGGTAGGACAGTCTCTTTAAGTGAGGCTTATGACCCTATTGCATTCTGTGACAAGGCTTTGTAGAGGCAATTTGAAGTATATTTTTTATCTTTTGTTGGCCTTATATTTTGAAGAGTGTAGAGATCTATGGCTTTTTACTCTGTTAGTCGATGCTAGTGCTTGGTGATCGTGTTGGTTCTTCATCTATGTTTCCTTCATGCATGTTTTCCGTTCAAGCCTTTTTAAAAATGTTGTTTTGCATTATGGGTTTTGGGGTCATGTATGGTCTATTGAGTAACTCATATTACATTTTGGCTCTCTTTGGTACTGGGGCACTATGTTATGATTTCTTTCTGTCTATTGGCACACTTGTTCTTAGGTGTCGGTCCTTTTTGGAACTATGGTATTGTGTTATGATTTTCTTTCCATTGAGTGGTTAGTGTGGTGTGTCATGTGTCTTTGTGTTTCTTCATTATTTGTTAGGTTGGTGGAATATTTGTTCCTCATCTCTTGTATTGTCCTTCTAGTTTTAAAAGGTGGATTGTGCTAGAAAAATGGAGCCCAATTCTTGGGTTGTCAAGAGGAGTCTCATTTGCACGTTTTCTTTAGATATTAAGCTCTCTTGTGACATCCTTATGTAACACCTTTTTTCATTTAATAAAATTGTCATATCTTAAAAAAATGTTCACTATAGTCAATCTATGTGGTGCTGGTGTTCCACTAGTTAAGAAGGAATGTTGGAATTGGAATGAAACAACCTGATCTTCAAAGAAGAAAGAAGAACAAAAGCAGAAAAAATGGAACCAGATAACCTAGAACATAAGAGAGACAATACTAGCAGAGAAATGGTATGAGGAAGATTGGAAAATTAACCCACAGGAAGAAAGGATTATGAAAATCTTGAACTTGAAACCCAGTATGTTGAACGCATCTTCGTGGAAGTACCATACCTTCAATGGAGAGGAGGAAAATCACTATAAAAGGCCTCGAAAACACTTTCTTCAACTTAATTTCGATGGGACTACAAAAGGGAACGCTGGAGAGGCGAGGGTAGGAGGATTATTAAGAGACAACAAGGGGAAGACAGTTAGAGTATTTGTTATGGACTATGGCAATGCGACAAACAATGAATCAGAGCTTCATGCTCTGAAAAGGGGACTGGAAATTGCGATAAGAGAATGATTCCAAAAGCTACAGGTAGAAAGAGATTCGAAAATGGCGATCAAAATGGCGAAGAAGCTACAACAAGGAACACAGTGGAAAAAGATAAGCCAAAGCTGGAGAACTGCTTGGCTAGTCTAAGAGATCAGTAAGCTAATTCAACAGATAAGATACATCACCCCAACACATGTCCAAAGGATGGACAATGTGGCAGCAGACAATCTGGAAAATTGGGGATGCGGCTAGGTAGGCAGAAACTTAGATATAAAAGTGGAAGAGCTATCACAAATAGAGGAAATGGAGAACTTAGTGAAGATACTAGAAAAAGACAAGGAACAAGAGGAGAACCCCTGATCGGGGTGTAGCAAAGCAAAGGATGTGGGCTAGCAGAGATGGGACAGGAAAATGGCAGACACTGTCCACATGAGTGCAAAGACAGGAATAAATTTGGGAAGTGGAGGGAGAGGACAATGGGAAGGGCAAGTGGAAGGACAAGGTAGGGAAGGAGCAAGCCCCAAGAGAAGGTCAATGGAGCCAAGAAATGAAGACAACGAGGAAGGCAGGGGGGCCAATGGGAGAGCAGGCAAAATGATGCTAGCAAGTGGCAGGACAATGAAGGAGGAACCATGGAAAGAGTAGCTAGAAGCATGCGTGAGTTAATGAGAGCTAGAGTGAGAAGGGGCAGAGGGTCATCATCCTGAGGGGATGGCTTAGGGAAAAGGGTGGCAAGTAAATGCGAAAGATAGGTGGCAGATACATGGAAGGACAGAATGAGAAGGGGGCTAAAACATATGGGCATAGAGTCAGTTGGTAGTTATACACAGAAGGTGAGAATGAAAGCATAAAAAAATAAAGGTGGTAGAGGAATGACGATGTAGCTTGATGAGTACAACAGTGCCATCTCTTGTAGATGGTATGCTCTTCTTCTGCTTGTAAACCTCAGAAGAATAGGGAAGCAAAATTATATAGGACAAGGGAAGGTGTCTAGGATAGGTAGGGACTTAGTAAGAGTCGATTCCAGGAACTCCTGGAACCTTGGCTGGGTTAAGATTATAGATAACATAAGGAGAGAAGAAATAATTAAAACCCTGGTGCTAAAGAAGCCGCATAGAGAGAAAGGAGAAAGCCGAGGAGAGAAGAGCGAACTTGGTAAGGATGCTAGTCTGAGGAATCTCACTCCGGTAAGCTGGCACTTGAGGCTTAGAGGAGATGTTGAAAGCACTTAGAATAGAGAAGAATACCCCATTGAGACCTCAAGAGATGAAACATGAGATATCACGGACCCTGAGAATCCTACAGGGAATTCCTCGAGCAAAATTGAGAGAAAAAAAAAAAGAGTCAATTAGAACAAAGAAGATAGAGAAAAGTGAGAAGGGAAGGAAATTACCTGGTGTAGCATAGAACAGGGCCATGGTACTTTTGTATAGCTCCCCTGATAGGCTCTCTGTGGTCAAGCTTCCCCGTGATGTCCAGAACAACAATACAGACTACCTTAGTGGCATCCTTGTGAGGATGTCTCTATCGAACTATTTGGGCAATGGCCGACGGAGCAAGATTAACTAGAGAAATGAATAAGTGAGGGTCAACAAAGAGAAAGACCATGAGATGACAGGGGGAAAGTTGGAAGGAACCTCAAGAAATCTCAGGCCGTCTAGTCTTGAGCAGGATACCAAACATGGCTCAATTAATTGTAAAATTGATTGGGTGTCACACCAACAGAATACTGATACATTTTATGGTTATGTTATAGGTTTCACCACAAACTATGTCCAGTATAGAGTGAAGGCAAGAAAACGGAGAGAAGCCAACAGTAACAATGACAAAGACAAAATGGGAAGAGATGGAGAAAAAGCAACCAGGAAAGGCAAGAGAGACACAGGTAAAAAGAATGCAAAGGGGGTGACAAGCTCCAACAGAGATCAATGTAAGAAAGGGAAAAAGCCAAGATGTGAGCACATGAAGACCCTCATTGATGCATACATGGAAAGGAATCCACCTGAGGTTAGATCCCGAATATCTAGTTGAGAGAGAGAATTAAATGACAATATAAAAAACCAAGACATTCCCATGGAAGAATGGGAGGATATGGTTCATGACCCAGGCAACTCCCATGAATGGCACACACTTTTCCGACCAATGATCCAGCAATACTGGATCATGAAGAATGTGGTGGCCCAGGCCATGAATCTCAACAAAGAACATGCATCAAGCAAAGGCTCAGAGGCACAGGAGAACACCAAGGAGAAATATCCCATCAAAGTAGAGCTACTCAGGGAGATAGCGGCAGTCCAGATTCAAACTTATCGAAATAACTTAGCACTGGGAAAGATTGAACAAGCTCTACAGGATATGAAGAGAAGCGAGATGGTGGGTTCTAGTGCCAAAGCCCCAACCCCTGTGATATCCTCGAACGAGGAGTAAAATAGTGATGCAAATACATTTTGTTTATGTTCCAAGACGAATAACTTTTACATTTTAATGTTGAATTGTAGTATAGTTAATATAGACAATGTTGTTACATTGATGGAGAAAGACTTATACATATTTTGGATAACTTTTAACGCTGACAGGTGGCCAACCTAGTTTCCTACGGGCAGGTTGAGTCCACCTAGAACAAAGGGAAAGCTTGATTTTGGTCAGTTAATATAAATAGTGAAAGTACTACTAAGTTTACAAAAAATATAATTGTAATTGTTTTTTTTTTCTTTTTAATTTAAAATTACAATTTATTTTATTATAATTGTTTTGTTTTTGTTTTTATTTATAATTTATAATTTTATTTATTTATTTTTTTAATTTTAATTTAGTTTAAAAAATAATTAAAAAAAATGGGTTGGACCTTTGCCAGAACAAGAAAAGAGAATGAAGCAAAAATCAACAATCCATGACACTGCAATGGTACATGTAGGAGATAAGCAAAGAATCCATACAGTGAGTCAATCTAACAAAGCTAAACATGTTTCTTTTGAAGATGTGGCAGTTGTAGCTCAAGTTGAAGCTCAAAAATATGTTTCCATTAGTGAGGAGGAGGTTAAAACTATTGTTGAAAAAGAGAAAAGAAATAAAACACCGAAAAGAAAAATGCCCATGGATGTCACTCTTCCATTTGATGATGAGGATATTATTTTTGTAAAAGAAGATATCTTAACTAGGAAGAAGAAGAAATAAAAAATTGGCGAATCTATTAAAATCATAAGCAATAGTCAAGAATAAAGTGAAAGTTCTAAAGGTAGCAAAGAAATCATAACACTAGGTGTTGATTTAGAGGATGACATTATGAAAACAAAACAAAATTCCATTCAGAATCACTTGAGGAAGAATAAATTAATTAATGGTGGCAAAATATTTGAGCTTAATCTCACCCAATTCTATGGGTCAGATGAAAGACAATTTCAATATCAAATTAGAAAGGTACATCAATTACGTGTCCATAATTTGAAAATATTGTTCAGGTGCAATCCCTATGCACATGTGGTGGCTTATGTGGTTCTTCTTGATCCAAATCAAGTTCCCAATAAGGAGGCATTTGATAGGACACAATGTTTTGACTACAGATATTATGTAATTGGATGGAATCATTCAGCAGAGACCAAAATACAATTGATCAAGGGATATCTTGGAAACTATCTTTTTGAAACAGTGAAATGCATCATTTATGTTGGTTTAATAGAAATAGAGGCAAAGTTATTGGCATGGGATCATAATGCAGATAATGAGTATATAATATGTATGACTTTCATCCAAAGGGCCATATTTATTCATAATGAATTTTTAGAAAAATGTGGTGGGGATAAGACAAAGGTCAGTTTAAGCTTTCAGAACGAATGTTGTATGGAAACAGGTTATCAAATTGAGGATAGAATCAAATCAAAAGGTGGCAAAGTAAATTCAGAACTATTGAGAGGCATAGATAACATTTTCCAATTGGCATTTATAACAAGGGAGATATGGGAATTTATTGATGACATTTTCAAATTGTGTGAGAATATTGGCATAAAAAATCAGAAGGTTAAAAGGTCTAAACCCATAATATGTACCAACAATAAGACAAGTCCTGAAATGAAGCAACTTCTAGATGATATAACTATCACACCTTAGAGAACAATGCAAGGTGTGAAGATGACAAACTAGTCAAATAAATATTATGTCATGTGAAGTCAAGTGAATTGTCGTTGGAGGAAATGTGCTTGGAATTTCAAAAGTAAGTTTGTTGAATTACTTTTACTTTTTCTTGTATTATAATTTTCTTTTAAATATAACATATTGTTATTGAATTTTGGCTTATGTAATCCATATCAAGTTTTTTTGGAATATTGTTTTGCATAAACCACATTATAATACATTTGTCGATGCATTTCAAACCAACAAGTGTGGTTCATCGTCAGCACAAGTTGAAGAACCAGATCATGGTTGCAGTATAAATAGAGAGAGTGGGTTATCTAACAGCTACATTTGACCCGAAATGGCTACATGACATACTCTCTCTATTTATACTATAGCCATGATCTGGTTCTTCAACTTGTCCTGATGATGAACCACACTTGTTGGTTCAAAACACGTCAACAAATGTATTATAATGTGATTTCCGCTGAAAACTATTCTAATAAAACATACAATATTATTGTTGGTATTATTTGTTATACATATCACTATATTAACATTTTTTACTTTATTTATTTAATCATAAGATTTATATGAAAATACAAGAACATATGGTTAAAATGTTGAATGAAGAGAGTTGGAATGATGTTGTACTCAACTACCTAGAATCAAGTTCTACAACAACACTTAAAGATTTTTAGCTTGCATTAAAAAAGGTATGTTGATTTTTTATATTCATTTTATTCATATAGTTTTTATTTATTATATTACTAATACTTATATTTATTTATTTCATTAAAGATGTCGAAGAAGGATGCGAATGGAATACCAAATACTTTCAAAAGTTTCATTGAAAAAATTAAGTTGGAAAGGCTAAGAAAGCAACGTCTTAGAAATGCTAAACTTGATCCTACTCTTACTCATTTCATTTCGAATGGGATGGACACTATCCAATATGATGCAGGAGCATCGGACCTGGCCAACAATGTGGAAAATTGTCCACATGTTGTGGCCTGACAGGGTGAATTTCGTTCACGATTTGTTCAAATCCAATTTATTGAGGAGGGCGATTTCTCAAATAATTAGTTATTATAGTAACTTAGTGATAAGATTTGTTAAAACAGGTGTGTGAGAGCGCTAATAGGTAGGAGATTTTATTGTTAAGATTTTTAAAATTAGAAGATTGTGTAATTAATTTGTTAGTGGAGTTAATGTGAGGAAGTGGTAATAAACGAAGAGATTTCTCTTCGAGGAGTGTTAGTCTTTTTAGGTGTGTTGTTTTTGATGAGAAGAGAGCTCCCATTAATACAGAAGACTGTGTTTTTTGAAGAAAAAGCTGAGATCGTCCTTTGTGAAAGGACGCCAAAGCTAAACTCTATTTTATTACTACTTATGAACAAAAAATAATGTTTGCGCCATTGTGTAAGGGTTGATCTGTGTTATAAACGAAATAGACGTGACCTGTGTAACTGAAATTGGAGGTTATATAATGTTGAAATCTCATGTCTGCTGATGGTTCTAGTTTTATCATGAAACTGCTGTATATTAAATCCATGGTCAGTATTTTCCATTTCGCAATCGGTCCAGTTATTGACTGTTAAGGCGTGGTAAATTGCGTCCTCTGCAGATACCGTGTGAGTTTTTACATGCATAGACTAATCCTATTACGCTTGGAACTGGCCGTATGTATTGGCGTTGTTCATATCTATTGGTCGGTGTGTGTTTTGAAATTTTCTGGCGTTGTATGCCTCTAAAGCTGGGTTGTTGTTAGTATTAACCGCATAATGTTATAATTGAAGCACAGCTATGCCGCCGAGAGCGGACCTGATTCCACAAATTTCTTGCGTTCCTTTTCAGTGACAATGGGCCGCCTGTTGTTTGCATCTACGCATCGATATTGCATGATTGTAGGTGTTAATTTCTGGAGGAAGATTTACCAACACTCCCACGCTGCGTTTGAAATTCCGCTACTTTCACACGGGTTTGTAATTGACATATATAAATTTATGTGTTACTATCGCAGCGGAAACGGTTATATATATATATAACCATGTTTATTGAAAATGAATTCTGTATTGTATGTATGGGAGCGACATGATGTAAGTTATTTGCTGTTGATGTTGCGGCAAGCGAAGAGGACATCAAATCGCATAGATTTTCCCCGACTTTGCTTCTCATTTGGGGCTTCCATATTCAAATGCTGAGACTCGAAGTGTTTAGAAAGTCATCACGCTGGAATTGTTGCTAAGAGGACCGACTCCCTTAGAAACATAAACTCGGTCTGTTAGTTATATGTCTGTGCGTGAGTGCTGGTAATATAAACTGAGATCACAGAGAGCATGTATAATGATAGTTGCTGACTGTAAATTTGTAATTGAAGTTGCATATATATATGCCTGCGTCCATGGGAAATTTCAGTTCATAATATTGTATTATATGAACTCTGAGGTGAGGCGCTCTCTTTAATTTGTGCTCAGCCAATATATAGATGCATGGGAATGTCATAGGCATTAAGATTGCTTGTGTAAGCAGTTGTGTAAGGATCCTGGTAGAAGTGGCCTGGGAGTGGCCTGTTCTCATCAATTTTTGGTATCAGAGCCAAAAGATACAGGTGGTTGCAGCTAAGATGCCGCCAAGGCGAGGAATTGGTCGAGGAAGACCAGAACCAAATGCAGTCATGATAGACGAAGTGCGAAGACTGTGTGAATGAATGGAGACAATGGAAACAGCCCAGAGAAGAGCACCTGATGTGAAAACTGAGAGTTCTTCAGAAGAATCTGAGGAAGAAGCGGAAGCAGGAGAAGAAAATGAAACTGCCAAAGTCCTCAAGATGCTGGCAAAAGTTGGAAGCAAACCCAAGATAGAAATTCCTATGTATGAAGGGAGTTTGAATGCCGAGGAGCTCATGGATTGGATCAGATGCATAGATCGGTATTTCGATTATGAAGAGGTTGAGGAGAATAAGAGGGTGAAGTTTGCAGTCACTAGACTGAAGGGCCATGTAGCCATCTGGTGGGATGAGTTACAGACATCAAGAACGCGAAAGGGGAAATCTAAAATCAAGCAGTGGAATAAAATGGTAAGCAAACTCAAAGCCAAGTTTTTGCCTAAAGACTATCATTTGAATCTTTTTAAGAAGATACAAAATTTGAAGCAGAAGGGAATGTTTGTTAAAGAATATACTGAAGAATTTTACAGGTTAAATATCAGAACAGGGCATGTAGAAGATGATTTGGAGAAAGTAGCCAGGTATATTAATGGGCTAAAGTATGAGATGCAAGATGAGATTAGCCTGTTAAGTTTGAAAACTGTTGAGGATGCCTATCAAGCAGCCTTGAAGGCGGAGGAAAAACTGTTGCACAAACAAAACCAGAGAAACAAAGGTAAGAATCCAGCAAAAGAAGGAAGGATACTTGAATCCAAAGTTCAAGACTCTCAAAATGAGGCAGGGAGTGCGAGCAATAGAGCACCACAAAGAGGAGATTTTGGTCGTGGAAGGTTTGTGCCCAGAGGCAGAGGCCGAGAGAAGGATGTTCGGTGCTTTGCATGTGGTGAATGGGGACATGTACAATGGGATTGTCCTCATCAGAGATCAGCAAACCAGCGCAACGTGAATGTTGCAGAAGCCAAGGAGGAGATTCCTCAACCTGAAGCTAAAGAGGAACCACCAGAAGATGGAGAGTCCCTATTACTGAAGAGGGTATTACTGGAAGGAGCTAAGGAAGCCAAAGAACCAGTTCAAAGATGGAATTTATTCAGGACTGTATGCAAGTCCAAGGGTAAGTGTTGCAAATTGGTAATTGATAGCGGTAGTACTGACAATCTTGTTTCTACAGAGATGGTGGATAAGTTGAAGTTGGAAAGGACAGTACACCCCACTCCTTATAAAGTATCGTGGCTCCAGAAAGGCCATCAAATTTTTGTGACTGAACAATGTAAAGTTGACTTTCAGATTGGCACTTATTGAGATGTTATTTTATGTGATATAATGCTGATGGATGTCTGCCACATATTGCTAGGGAGGCCCTAGCAGTTTGACCGAAATGCCATACATGATGGCAAAAGAAATGCTTATACTTTGGAGAAACATGGGAACAAGCATACACTACTGCCATTGAAAGCTGAAGCTGATAAAGAAGCACCTGGAAACAGTGTTACATTGATGAATGAGAAGATCTTGTTGCGGGAAGATGAAAAGGGTAAGGAGATGCATTTTGCTAGTGTTGGGAAACCCAAGGTAATTTTAACTTCTACAAATATAGAAGATTTACCTGAAGAAATTCAGAATTTCTTGAATGATTGTGCTAATATTGTTGTGGATGAGTTGTTACCCAGGAGTATTAGCCACCATAATGATCTAATACCTGGAGTCAGTTTGCCGAATAAAGTAGCCTACAGGGTAATGCAGGAAAATTCCGAAACTGGGACAAAAATGGAAGAGTTGATGGATAAAGGGCAAACCAATGGAAGTCTTAATCCATGTGTTGTGCAAACAATACTCAATCAGAAGAAAATCCAAGTAGATGTGAATTGGCTAACTCCTAGAAGCATATTTGAGGGAGATGTCAAAAGCAGATGGCAGGAATGCAGTAGCAAAGACAAGCAGCGAGCAGATATGAGGAGGCAGAAGAAGGAATTCCAAACAGGTGATTTAGTCATGTATTGCAGAAAGGTACCTATACTAAAAGCTAGAAGAAGAACCACAAAGAGATGCCATAACAGACAAAAGCCCAAAGCAGGAAAAAGGAAAAAGAAAGTGCTAAAGCGAACCAAGAGTCAGGCTCATTATCAGTATTTGACCAAGTGGAAAGAGAAACCAGTAGAGGACGTCAGCGGAGCTACAAAGAATGGGGATCAACTCCAAACAACTACAAGATCAGTTTTCTTCCCCGGGAGTCTGATGCAGGAGCATCGGACCTGGCCAGCAATGTGGAAAATTGTCCACATGTTGTGGCCTGACAGGGTGAATTTCGTTCATGATTTGTTCAAATCCAGTTTATTGAGGAGGGAGATTTCTCAAATAATTAGTTATTATAGTAACTTAGTGATAAGATTTGTTAAAACATGTGTGTGAGAGCGCTAATAGGTAGGAGATTTTATTGTTAAGATTTTTAAAATTAGAAGATTGTGTAATTAGTTTGTTAGCGGAGTTAATGTGAGGAAGTGGTAATAAACGAAGAGATTTCTCTTCGGGGAGTGTTAGTATTTTTAGGTGTGTTGTTTTTGATGAGCAGAGAGCTCCCATTAATACAGAAGACTGTGTTTTTTGAATAAAAAGCCGAGATCGTCCTTTGTGAAAGGACGCCAAAGCTAAACTCTGTTTTATTACTGCTTATGAACAAAAAATAGTGTTTGCGCCATTGTGTAAGGGTTGATCTGTGTTATAAACGAAATAGACGTGACCTGTGTAACTGAAATTGGTGGTTATATAATGTTGAAATCGCATGTCTGCTGATGGTTCTAGTTTTATCATGAAACTGCTGTATATTAAATCCATGGTCAGTATTTTCCATTTCGCAATCGGTCTAGTTATTGACTGTTAAGGCATGGTAAATTGCGTCCTCTGCAGATACTGTGTGAGTTTTTACATGCATAGACTAATCCTATTACGCTTGGAACTGGCTGTATGTATTGGCGCTGTTCATATCTATTGGTCGGTATATGTTTTGAAATTTGCTGGCGTTGTATGCCTCTAAAGCTGGGTTGTTGTTAGTATTAACCGCATAATGTTATAATTGAAGCACAGCTATGCCGCCGAGAGCGGACCTGATTCCACAAATTTCTTGCGTTCCTTTTCAGTGACAATGGGCCGCCTGTTGTTTGCATCTACGCATCGATATTGCATGATTGTAGGTGTTAATTTCTGGAGGAAGATTTACCAACACTCCCACGCTGCGTTTGAAATTCCGCTACTTTCACACGGGTTTGTAATTGACATATATAAATTTATGTGTTACTATCGCAGCGGAAACGGTTATATATATATATAACCATGTTTATTGAAAATGAATTCTGTATTGTATGTATGGGAGCGACATGATGTAAGTTATTTGCTGTTGATGTTGCGGCAAGCGAAGAGGACATCAAATCGCATAGATTTTCCCCGACTTTGCTTCTCATTTGGGGCTTCCATATTCAAATGCTGAGACTCGAAGTGTTTAGAAAGTCATCACGCTGGAATTGTTGCTAAGAGGACCGACTCCCTTAGAAACATAAACTCGGTCTGTTAGTTATATGTCTGTGCGTGAGTGCTGGTAATATAAACTGAGATCACAGAGAGCATGTATAATGATAGTTGCTGACTGTAAATTTGCAATTGAAGTTGCATATATATATGCCTGCGTCCATGGGAAATTTCCGTTCATAATATTGTGTTATATGAACTCTAAGTTGAGGCGCTCTCTTTAATTTGTGCTCAGCCAATATATAGATGCATGGGAATTTCATAGGCATTAAGATTGCTTGTGTAAGCAGTTGTGTAAGGATCCTGGTAGAAGTGGCCTGGGAGTGGCCTGTCCTCATCACAATATCAAATAACAAGGTGACTGTGAAGACATTGCAAAACTCATACCTAAAAGGGAATATTCCCTGGTTATTGCAGACATTCCTCATGGTTTCAATTTCCCAAACATTGAATATGATAGTGAGCCTTACACTTATCAGAATTTTAATAAAGTGGTTATGGGCTTTCAAGAAGTCATAACATCACCACTTTGGAGATTTGTGACATTTCGTTCAAACAAACAATTTGCAATGTTATTAACAAGATTCAAGGGAAAATCAAACTCAAGGATGTAGCTTACATGGTAACACATTGAAATTGTATGTTTGATTAATGCATTTTTTTATGTACAAGTGGATTGAACATTTACTATGTCGTGTTACAGGAAAAATTCAAATCTTATTTCTTCTAGAGATCAGGAAATTACAAGTGATTTTGAGTTCATCCATGTTGAATGTTGGGAAAAAGATGATAACTATAAGTCCATTGTTCTGAACCAATTAGATGGAAAGAGTCATAGCCAAGTACTGGTTCATGATGTTGTCATAAAAAGGTTTAGATATGAGGATAAAGATGAAAAAGAAGATATAGTTAACATTTATCAAAAACCACAAACATTGATTAACTATCTTATAAACTTATGTTCAAATGAAGGAGATTAGGTTTTGGATTTATTTTCAGGTTCAGATAAGTTTTATTATATAAAATTGAATTTTAATACTTTTGTTTTTATGTGTTTATACTAATTTACTTACTTATTTCTTTTGTGCTTGATGATTAGGTACAACACTAGCATGTCGCCTACAAAAATGAAGAAATTGCATTGCGATTGAAAGAGACCCAATGAAATGCAATTTTATTCAACAAAGAATTAATGCTCTTCAATTTTTTCCAGATGCAGTGCAAGAAGTTGGTTTGAGGAAAGGAGATTTTAATGAATGACATGTGGCAAAAAAGG
Organism: Pinus taeda; assembly: GCA_000404065.3. Taxonomy (NCBI): domain Eukaryota; kingdom Viridiplantae; phylum Streptophyta; class Pinopsida; order Pinales; family Pinaceae; genus Pinus; species Pinus taeda. Next base: position 56,658 of record APFE030100548.1, read on the forward strand.
AAAAGGAACCTCAACCACCATTATATGGAATGATTGGAAAATGACACTTTGGAAGATTTGCAGACATGAAAGATCCATTAGACAAGGAAAATGAGGAAACTCAAGCATGAAATATTGTGGAAGAAGAAAATAATGAATTTGAAGACGATGATGAACATGGATTATATGATATTCTTGATGACATTTAAGTTATTATTGCAAATCAAACTCAATTTTGAGAGATTTTCATTAGTTTTACTTGTAATGTTTTGACTTTGAGATTTTATGAGAAGAATGAACATTTGATTATTGTTGTTATATGTTCAATATTTGTGTTATTTGATTTTCACTTTAATTTTTATGTGATTTTTTTTTTTTTGAACATAAAATTCATTAAAAAATGCTACTTTTTAAAGTCTTTTTGTTAGGAATTTCCCATTAAAATCGTTTGTTTGACATGTCATTTTTGACAAAAATTCTGAAAATGTGTATTTTTTTCATTATATTTATATAGAAAATGTGTTTTTTTTGTCAAATGTTTAAAATTTTTGTGTTTTAGTGACAATTATTTGATGTTCATTGAAATATTAATTAACATTTCATAAACATATAGAAAATAGTAACTCTAAAATATTGACCATTTTTTTATTATTTTAACTACGCGAAAAAATGAAGATTTCATTACAAACAAAATTTAAAAGAAAAATGAAAACACACAAACGCAAAAAATACACTTAAAAAAAAACTTACAGGAAGAAGAAGGCATTAGAAAATTTGAAGTGTTAGAAATCAACCCTCTAAAAAAATGGGGTTGATGTTGCATCAACACTTTTCAAAATTTGCATGAAAATCACTAACATTGAAAAAAATGTTCATAATTGATACATAAGAAAATTTAAAGTGCCAAAAATATGCTAAAAAATGTGTATTATGGCATCACCACTTTTCAAAATCGAGCGATTTTTTGTTACCTCAAAAAAACAGGTACCGGTTCTTTTTCTCGTTTGATTGGTAACGACGTTTATTAGTAAAAAAATAATTTTCAAGCATTTGATTGGACCATAACTTGAAGGTATTATTTTAATATTTATATCGTATAATTCCATGTCGATAGTTGCATCACATATTTTATGCCATAATTTATGGATATAGTTCCAATATTCATGCATGAGTTTTAGATATTTGTGTAGTGATTTTTTAATCCAAATATAAAATCCTTGAAAAAAAACTCATACTCACTAAATAACATATTTACCAATATCTCACCATAATTTACACAAGTCCTTGCATAAAAAATGGATACAAATAGGATGAACATAAATACAATTATCATGAATCACTTCCCACCATTAGTTATGTTTTCCTCAGTGCTTCCCTATGAGTAAAAATGTAAATGTGTAGACTTACTAGTGGTTACCACCCATGAAAATTTATGCAAATCCTTGTGACTTAAGAATCAATTAATTTATCTACTTCACGTCTGAGTTTATTAGCTACTTCTGAAGCAAGACTATAGTATTGCAACATTTTTTAAACTTATATGGTTAAATGCATCATAATTTCTAGCTACTATTTATATGTTATACATTTTTTAATGTGAGATATATATTATGATTTTCTTTTATTTAAAAAATTGTTCGTAATTTTATTAATAAAAATAGAATTATAATATAACCAATTGAATTTTCTTATTTTGATTACTTTTAACTTTTTATTATTAGTTGAGCCAACATTTAAATATTAAATGTTTACAAACATTCTATACCACTATCTATCTATCTATCTATATATATATATATATAATATATAAATATATATATATATATATATATATATATAATGTTGACATACTTAGTTACTTATGTATTTTGTCTGTTAGAATCCAGGTTGCGATTTTGTGGATTATTATGATCATTACATGACTCATTCACTAGATGGATATGACCATGCCTGAGTCTACTTATCGATCCTTACTGGATGGCTGCTCCCATACCACATACATCATGTACTTGAGACATCAGTTGTACTTCTTCATGCAGGTTCTCTAGTGGCAGTGTTTTCAGTTGGTCATGTTCTTGTAAAGCATTTCACCCCTCTCTCTCTCAGGCCTCATGCTTTAGGGGGCATCTACTACACAGTAATTTGTCACCGTCCCTGTTACCCCTTCTCCCGCACATTGGAGGACTTATTCCGGAACTGTGAGAAGTGACATAACTTGAAAACACTTGCATTGTATCCCCTTGAGTATGTACTTCATATGCCCTGAAGACACCTTCTGTAAAATACCCATAACAATAGCCCTTTTTCCATTGGCGCTGTTCCACAGTGTATCACTCGCGCCAATGGGGAAATCCTCCAAAGAGGGCGCGCCAGCTGGCGCTCTGTCTCAGAGTCGCACTTGCGCCAACCCAGTTGGGTAAAGTTTTTAACAAACCAACTTACGAAGGTTTTTCCTAACCTATTCATGAACTGATTCCAGCTTGAGTTAGTTCAGTTAGGATTCGAATCTCCATAAAAGGGAAGTAGTTCTCCACCTCTCATGGAAGCTTCTTAATGATAAGGCCAATGCCATGAATCTTGTGGATGATCCGAACTCCTTCTCCTTTCTCTATATAAGCTTGTCCTTTTTCCTTTGACAAGCTAGTTAGTAATTCTACTCTTCATGCTCCAAATTCTAAGTCCCAAAGTCTCAGAATTGCTAAGCTCATGCTACAAGAGGCTTTCTTCACCCCCATAAGACTAAATCTTAAATGAGGAGATTCTTGTCCAAGTAACCAAGGAGAGAGAGGCTTGTTCCCCGTTCCCAACAAGCATTGCAAGGCATGTGTTGCTGATCACCCATCCAAAGGAGGATTTGACATTAGAACTTGGTTGTATTCTTCTTTGTTTATCAATAATAATAGACAAATATCATTATGGTTCCACTCTTATTGTCTTTATAATGATGTTTGAGTTATATCCTTTCTGACTGATATATAGTTGCATCTCTTGGATTTTATGCTTGTATTTGTGTTGTTCTTTGCATGTGCAGGTGTCTGTTCACGAGGATCATGGGGATTGTGACCACCTAGAGCGAAAGAACGGGAGTGACGACTCTTCTACAAATTCTAGCGTTGGATTCGAGGTAGGCCCTCATCATCGGTCTTGAATTTGCAATTAGGAACCTGCATGTTAGTGTTGTTTGATTGTTGCTAGACCCCATTTAGGCTAGTGGGATTGCCTCTGTCTGCAGAGGGGATTTACCTACACAACAATTTGGTGACTCTGCTGGGGAGTTGGCTTTTTTCCTTGTTGTTTGATTTGTAAACTTTAGACGGAGCCTGAGGTACGGCCTAATAGCCTTCGAAACACTATTGCCCCGCATTAGCAAAGTAGATCAATGCCACTTCAATCCATCTCTGGTTTGGTTTACGAACTGAACGGCTTGGAACTTGCCTTGTTTCTTGGTTATTTCTTGGTTTCTCCTGCTTGATTAGCTTTATGGGTTGGATGCCTGTGTTGCTTTTTGCCTCTTGGAGTACCTAGGTTTTGTTGATTTGGCCTTGGCTCTTTTGTTTTTATTTTTCCATAGCAAACTCGGCTGGCGCTGGTTTATAGCATTACAGTTGCGCCAATTAGCACAAGTTGCACATTTACAACCTGCACCAATCCCTGAAAGGCACAAGTTGCAGCCTGACAGTCGCACCAGGCCTAGGAACTTTTGAAGTTGGCTTGGTTATGAACCTTTTGAGCTTGGTTTTTGTCATAGGTACCTTTTTGATACTACTTGAGTGTGATTTGACTGGCTTTGATCGTTACCCTTTGGGTGTTTTCTTTTTTCTATCGATTTCACATTTCTAGCCCTGGGGCATCTAATGGCTTTGTGTGTCGAGCCTTCCTCAGGTGTTTTGATTTTTTATGGTCCAGTCGACTCTTTGTTTTCTCCCTTGCACTTGTTTGCTAGTTGTGGATCATTTTGTTGCTTTATTTGGGTGACTTGCTTTGTCTTCACTTGAATTCTGCTTCATCTCACTTTGAGCCTAGATTACACGGCTCATTAGTCTCTTTGGGATCTTTCTTGTTCTTTGGAAGTTTGATTTGTGATTTGAGGAACTGAATGTGCTTGTATTGAATAGAATTTGTGAGTTGTTATTTCTCAAAGTTGTTTAGTGCATTTTTCCATCATCAAAAATAAATATCTCTCTTGCCTTGAACTAGTTAATGAGAATTAGAACTTTTCATTTCGATTAGTGATTAATGATATTAAGGAAAAGTTTGTTAATTTGCATTAGCTGCATTAGGGAATTTCTTTGTTGTTTTGTGATCGTTTCGTTTGTGTGAAAGCTCTTGAACTCTCTCATAATTAGCATTCATCGAATGAAATGACATGTTTTGGCATATAGATTGCATTTAGGGAATTTTGAGAGATTATATACGGTAGGACTTGAAAACCGAAACCTAACACAAGATCAACTATAAAATAAATCGAATGAACCTAACAATGCATTGGAACATAACGCTCACATTCTAGAGGTCTAGGCTAGAGACGTGCTCCGACGTCATTAAACCTAGTCACTTTTGTTTCCGTTCAAGGTTGGGTGATTCCTCCTTTTGTGACTCAATTGTGGTCTAGTGCGGACTTGTGCTCCCACGTACCATCGAGTATTAGGGGAGACTCCACTAGGTTATCATCCTTTATCCATAGGAAGTTGTGTTTTCCACCTTACAGCCCGTAACGCACCGAAGACAGGATTCGGGAAGATTGACTGCCGTACGGAAAGTCCTTGGTTTTCATATGATTGCTAAGGTGTATATGCAGTTTTACGGATTTTCTGGTAAACCCTTTGCCTAGTTCTCCAGAGTAGTCACTTTTTTATCCCTTTCGGACTCCTTAAAAGAAAAGGCTCATCTGAGCATTTGTCACTTCGGGCTCATTAAACATTCGAAGGCAACTAGAGTCATGTTTTTGTCCTTTTCTTGACTCTTTAAAGATGAAAAGGTCATGTTATGTCCTTGTGTCTTAAAATTTATTCGCCTGCGATCACATGCCCTGTTAGATTCTGTTTGTTAGCCGTTTGATCTTGACTCTTTTTCAGCCCCGTGTGCGATTTTCAATTTTGATGGCAACTTTTCCAGAGTTCACCAACCCAGGAACCCTCTCTGAAGGGAATCCTGGTCATTTTCCTCCTTTTGGGAATGTTGGTGCTCCTTACATGGCAACGTTGTCCCTTCGTGGGTTAACTGTTGGGTTGCCTGTTTGGTTGTTCTCAACCTTTGTGATCCCTAATGTCTCAACTACTATTCAATCAATTCCTCCACCTCAACGACATCATGTTGATTCCAAGGTGGACCTCTCCCCTTCTTCACCTAGTTCTACGTCCTCATCTTCTACTTCGCCTGGTGAAAGTCTGGATTCAAGTAACCAGGTGGCTAAGAAGAAGAAGAAGAAGACGAAGAAGAAGAAGTCTCTTAAGCAAGAGGCTAAAAGTGCCACTACTGCCCCGAGTACAACTCAGGTCAAGCCACCTTCTGCTCCTCCGCAGAAGGTCAAGTTTCCTTGTAAATTATGCAAGGATGACCATCTTCTTCATGATTGTCCTGGCCTTCCTAAGGTCTTAGAAGTATGGTCTCACAATCCAACCTGCCCCTCATCACCCTCTGACACTCATGGTGATGTTACCCTATCAACTGGCTATGGTAAGAAGAAAGGGAAGATTCGATTCCCCTGTAGGCTATGTGAAGGCAATCATCCCCTTCACCTTTGTCCGCTCATGGATAAAGCTTCCACTGTCTTGGAAAGTCTTATAGCTTCTTCACCCCAACTCCCTGTTGGTTATTAGAGGCTCTCTTCAGATCCTCTTCCTGTCAACAAAGAGATTGATTTAGCTCCTTCTCTTGTCCATTGTCCTCTTTCCGAACTTGGCTGTGCTAAGCCTGTTCCAGACCAACCATTGGTCGGGAAGAGTGTCAACTCGGGTTCACCACCCGTTGATCACTCTGTCTTAGAAGAGCGTCATGCTCATGTTCTTCTCGTCTCATCAGATTCTCCTCAGTCCAAAAATGACTCTCCTATCCCAGTTGATCCCGAGAGTCCTTCTTCGGAGCAGGGGGGCAATCATACAATTCCCCCACCAAGTAGTTTAGTCATTTCCTTCAACTGGAGTCACCTGACTACTTTCTGCCTTCCACCCCATGTGCCTTTCTAGATTACATTACCTACCTATGATACGGCAGTATCCGGCACTGTCTTGGATGAGGGGGCATATGTCAGTCTTATGCCCCCTACTACTTGGCAAGCTTTGGGCTCCCCACAGCTTGTGCCGGTCGCGCAGAATCTAATAGCATTTGACGGAGGAATTAGTCAACCATTAGGGATCCTTCCAAAGTTCCCTATTACTTTGGAAGGTAAAACCATCTATATAGACGTTATGGTTACCCAAGGTGCTTTAGATTTCAGTCTTCTCCTTGGTCGTGACTTTGTTTATGCTATGGGGGCCCTTGTCTCTTCGCTTTTCCGTGTGGTTTGCTTTCCACACGACGAAAGGATCATGACTATCAATCAATTATCGTTCTTTAGTCCCCCAATGCCTCCTGTGCAGTTGTCATCCCCTTCTGGTTTTTATCCACCAATTGTATCTACCCCACCATAGGTCAACTACGTGGCTACTTATCTTGTGCCTATATCCAATGATGATGTCGTCATGCATAGTGTCCTGGGGGCATTGGGTCTTGACTTCCAAGATGTTATCCTTCCTCCGGGAGTGGCACTCTTGGAAGCAATGACTTCTTTTTCATTATGATGAAGTTCGTTCGGAGCATTGTTCGCTTTCCTATGTCAAGATCCTTAAAGAATGAAACTAGGTCTAGTCAGATCATAGTTCGCTTTCCTATGTCAAAAAAATGAAACTCAGTCTGGTCAAGCATAGTTCCTGATCTTGTGTCAAGCTCGTTAAAAAATGAAACAAGGGTTATGAGGATAGTTCTTTTACTGTGTCAACCTCATTAAAAAATGAAACAACTCCCTTTCCAAATCGAGTATTTTGGTTAAGATCTCGTAAAATACAAGTCGAGTCTTTCCAAGATCTTGAAAGTGAACCTTCATTCCATCCACTTTGTTGAATGCAATGAAGCTTGGGAGGCATGTACCTCATTTTGTGTCATATGCTGGGGGCATGCAAGCTTATAACAAGCATAGTTTTTTGTTTCAAGCTTGTGTAAACATGAAACTGAATCCAAGCAGAGTTCTCCATGGTTCAAGCTTGTGTAAAAATGAACCCATACCCATTTTACATCTCGTGATTGCTATCTTTATCCACTATATTTTATTAGATGAGCCTTGGTTGTTTTCATCCCATCGCCACCATCTATTTGGCCGATCATATGCTTTCACTTGCTCGTTTTCCTTTCCTGAGGGACCGCAGTTAAGAGTCGTTTTGTTAGCCAGCCTCTTGACCATTATATGTTTTGAGCAGTTCCACCATTGTCGGAACCAGTTGCTACCCTTTATACCACTTGTTCCTCTAGGACGAGTCATCTTTAAGATATTTTCTGACTCGTAAAATATGAAAAGATTGCCGAGTATTTTTTCCCTTTTTGACTTGTCAAAGAGAATAAAAATGGAGGTCTGCTTTCAGCTCTTTTCTGACCATTTAAAGATGAAAAAATTGCCGAGTTATTCCTCTTGACTCGTTAAATGTAAATAAGAGGTGGTCGTCTTTAAACTCTTTTCCGACCGTGTAAAGACGAGAAGATCGTAGGACCCTTGTCGTTTCAGGTTCGTTAACGGTTATGAAACGACGTGATTTTGGTCATTTTTTACTTTTTCAGGTCAAAATCATTAATCATGAAAAGTACTCCTCAATCGTAATGATCGGGTGGTTCTTTTGAGCATTGTTTATAATTTTTCGGGCTCGAGAGACACAACTTTACGAAAAAGGACACCCTTGGAGTTTCCTTTTCTGCTATCTTTAAAAACTCTTTAAACATGAAAAGACGCTTTGTTCTTCCTTTGCCAGAGTCGTTAAAACTTAATGACATCATATTCTGTCGAAATGACGCCTCTCAAGCATATGCTATCCCAGTCAAGCTTGTCATCAAAAAATAACCGGGGTACTCGCCAGAAATGGTGAGGAAAATGGAACCACAATTATTGTCATTTCGGCAGTATGTCGCTCTTGAACATGGCACTTGTCTGCATTCGTGTCTAGGTCAGGACATCTCATCTTGTTTTTACACTTGCTGCGTGGGTTTGGCTATCCTATTTGACCTCTCATCTGCTCATTGCCCTGTCACCATGACCCCTGATCATTTGATGTCAAATACTGCCAAGTCCACTGTTGTGTCGTTGTTATGTTCAAGAGAAGTTGACCTCTACAAAATACTCAACCTCCCTCTAATACCTCACACAAAACATCTTATCCTTCTCTATCTTGTGTTGATGATGTGGGAAACATTATGGCCCACCTTCGATCAAGGTCACTTCCTGTCAACTTTAGCTCATTATCCAGGAAGTTGACTTAGAGACTCCCTTCAGGTGCCTTGGAGCCTGCATGCCTCAATGGTAGGTTCTTCGTGTTCGACATGATGTTTTCATCATTGGCCTCTGATCTAATGATTCTATGGGTGTTCGACATCAGCTCACCGATTCGCACACCGTAGATTGTACCTATAGTACCTTGAGGACCATCGTCATTACTGGTGGTACCTCTCGCATCTGTTAACAGTTTTCATCATTGACGGGTAATCAGACGATGTTCTTGCATGTTCGACTTCGACTCCCATATTTGCATGCTTGAACTTGTACTTTGTTCAGGTCGAGATGGAGCGCAAGACCCTGGATTTTGTCTGTTAGAATCCAGGTTGCGATTTTGTGGATTATTATGATCATTACATGACTCATTCACTAGATGGATGTGACCATGCCTGAGTCTACTTATCGATCCTTACTGGATGGCTGCGCCCATACCTTGGATCTACATTTTTATGCACTCTGTTATGGATGGTTCTGCCCATACCACATACACCATGTACTTGAGACATCAGTTGTACTTCTTCATGCAGGTTCTTTGGCGGTAGTGTTTTCAGTTGGCCATGTTTTTGTAAAGCATTTCACCCCTCTCTCTCTCGGGCCTCATGCTTTAGGGGGCATCTGTTACACAGTAATTTGTCACCGTCCTTGTTACCCCTTCTCCCGCACATTGGAGGACTTATTCCGGGACCTGTGAGAAGTGACATAACTTGAAAACACTTGCATTGTATCCCCTTGAGTATGTACTTCATATGACCTAAATACACCTTCTGCAAAATACCCATAAAAATAGCCCTTTTTCCATTGGCGCTATTCAACGGTGTATCACTCGTGCCAATGGGGGAAATCCTCCAAAGAGGGTGCGCCAGCTGGCGCTCTGTCTCAGAGTATCACTCGTGCCATCCCAATTGGGTAAAGTTTTTAACAAACCAACTTACGAAGGTTCTTCCTAAGATATTCATGAACTGATTCCAGCTTGAGTTAGTTCAGTTGGGCTTCGAATCTCCATAAAAAGGAAGTAGTTCTCCACCTCTCATGGAATCTTCTTAGTGATAAAGCCAATCCCATGGATCTTGTGGATGATCCTAACTCCTTCTCCTTTCTCTATATAAGCTTGTCCTTTTGCCTTTGACAAGCTAGTTAGTAATTCTACTCTTCAAGCTCCAAATTCTAAGTCCCAAAGTCTGAGAATTGCTAAGCTCATGCTAAAAGAGGCCTTCTTTACCCCCATAAGGCTAAATCTTAAATGAGGTGATTCTTGTCCAAGTAACCAAGGAGAGAGAGGCTTGTTCCCCATTTCCAACAAGCTTTGTAAGGCATGTGTTGCTGATCACCCAGCCAAAGGAGGATTTGACGTTAGAACTTGGTTGTATTCTTCTTTGTTTATCAATAATAATAGATGATTATCATCATGGTTCCACTCTTATTGTCTTTATAATGTAGTTTGAGTTATATCCTTTCTGACTGATATATAGTTGCATCTCTTGGATTTTATGCTTGTGTTTGTGTTGTTCTTTGCATGTATAGGTGTCCGTTCACGAGGATCGTGGGGATTGTGACCAGCTGGAGCGAAAGAATGGGAGCGATGACTCTTCTACAAATACCAACGTTGGATTTGAGGTAGGCCCTCATCATCGGTCTTGAATTTGCAATTAGGAACCTGCGTGTTAGCGTTGTTTGATTGTTGCTACACCCCATTTAGGCTAGTGGGATCGCCTCTGTCCGCAGAGGGGATTTACCTACACAACACCTACACATCTTCACTATACTTGGTTTTAGAGCTTCTCTCAACCCAATAATAATCATCTAAAATAAATTATAATTTAGTTAATTTTATTAAAAAAAAATTAAAACTTGGAAATCTGAGATGTATTATAATCATCTAAACTAAATTATGATTTAGTTAATTTTTGCGATTTTTTTTTAACGTTGGCAATGTGGAAGTGTTTTGATTCTATCAAAGTTTACCAACCATTTAATTTATATTGTACTAATATAAATGTAAAGAATTGATACTTTTACTATGTTATAATCATTAAATTAATAGAACTAAACATAAGAGAGCTTTTCCTTAGTGTGAAAAATGCCTTACAGTTAATATCTGGACACACTATAACAATAAGTTTGAATTTTTAAATAGGGAAAAATTTTTGATGAAAAATTTATTTACAAGCTTTGAATACCACAATTACACAAATATATATTAATTCAAAAGAGTGGTCATATGGATATCTAGAGGTTTATTTTTTACATTTTTACTATGACAAATCCATAATTAAGATGGATTTCTTGGAAACAATGTTAATACTGAGAGTAGGGTTGAATCGGTATTAAGGCTAATTTAAAAATTTATGCCAATTTATTTTTACTCATTCAAACTTGGCATATATTATATGAGAGCAACCATTAAGAACCATAACAATAGCCATCTCAACTAATACAAGCATGCAGATCATGAAAGGAAAACACATGAGACACAAAGGTTTTACATGGAAACCTTTTCAGGGAAAAAACCATAAAATCTTGTTGTTGTTATTGATGTAAAATAAGAGCACCTACTCTATTACATAAGTTGGTTTGTGAGCCACCACTCGTAGGAAGAACCAACTCACTTTGATTATTTTTCTAGCACCCACTAGCAGGAAGCACCAACTCCCTCCTTTTGTAGACACTTAATCAACTTACCAGAGGCACCATATAAAGCACCAAGTTCACAAGTTTGTTGCAATAACCAACTTGTATCTCCTTGGAGTTATGCAACTACTAACTTGTAAGAGGCACCAACCCCCAACAATTCTTTGGATACCCACTACAAATGGAAGCACCAACTTTCTGTATACAAGAAGTAACCCACACTCAATAAGGAACTCAATATCCACTATACATGACATCCATTTTTCCTGATATAAGCTTTGTTCTCTGCTCACTATGCTCACTCTGCACCAACCCATTGTCCTACTCAACAACATTCAATAACACGCAACACTCTCTTCACTCTTCCCACTCTGCAACAACATAATCAACTAGAATCTCTACTCTTTGCCTTCTTTCTACTTAGGCACACATAGCCTCTTCTTAGTAGCACACTCACAATCAAATTTCTCCACACATCTAACTCTATAGCAATATAATGTTCTTCTCAACGGAAGTTGTTCACCACAATGGCCACACAACACTATATTATTATCGAATCTCTTCTCTCAGCATCATACACTTTACATCCCGTCCCCTTCTATTCCACAGGCTCTCTCAACCTCTCACACCACAACACAAGCTCACTTGCCCTTCTTCCTCTCCACATGCACTTTCAACCTTTTGCTCATCACTGCTAGATCTATTGGGGTCTCTTTCCTCTACATAGGCACTCTCAACCTCTTCTCTACAAAACATGCTCACTTGGCCTCACACAACAATACTACACTCTCAGATCTCTCCACACTGCTCTGTCAATAATGTTCCTTTCTTATCAGGTGCTCAAAAAATAGTTCAAAATTCAAAGTTGTTGGATAGCTGTGTAACATGGAAGACCTTTTAGTGCTCATCATCCTGAATCTAGTGCAACTCGTTTCACGCAAAACGGACAACGTATGCTCCCAGAATCATGTTCTATCATTTTCCAAAACAAGGGAATTTTTGAAAGAAAAATTGATAGCCCAGTCAGCAGTCCCTACTACGAATGTGGCGCTGACTGGGCAGGTGTATGTGGTGCTATGACTGGTCAATGGGCTCATCGAATGGTATTGTTGCACGTGTAACATGCTTATTGGATGAAATTCTATGTTTTTGATTGACTAGATTAGTGGCCAACCATGGGTTGATATGTGGCCCAGCCAAAGACCACCTCGTGGCAGCCTGGGGGCCACCAAAAGTATGGGTCAAGTCCGAGAAGAGGTAGTGGGATTCAAACCCATGACCTCACAACATAGTTTAAAGCCTTCCACCAATGCACTATCGCAATTATTTCTTAACCATATAAAACTCTGATTCTATTTGAATTCAAATACTTTCCATGGTGGAGGAGGTGCTAGCCCACCAAGAGCCAACCGTTGGTCAGGAAACTTCATATGAACACCTACTAGAGGGGGGAGGGGCCCTGACTAGTTGGGGTGGGCCGATGGCCTTAGCCCAAAGCACATGGCCCCCCACATGCCCAATTTTTTTGGAAAATAGCTATTAGTAGACATTTAAAGTGTTTAACAATTTTTCCTGAATTCCAGTGAAATTGTTGCTTCGTTAGTGCATTTTTTGAAATATTTGTAGGATGGTGCTAGATTTTGAGGAATTTGCGATGCAATTAGCAAAATATTGGGAAAGGCCATAACTTCTTCATTTTTTTACCAAATCAAGAGTAGAAAGAGGCTACACAGGCATTTTTGGGCATTCTGGTGCCATTCATTTGAGGAATTTTGAGGTCTAAAATGGGCCTCCTAAGAAAAATGTACAACCAAAATAATCTTTATAAGAACCAACAAAATTCAAGGTGACAATGTCAACCCGTTAGGCCCCTATACTAGTAGTGTAACCCCTTATTGTTATTAGTACAACCCCCTTATTATATTGATGTACCCATGTAGTTCCCATATTGTTACTATTGTGCCCCATAGAACCCCACTATTTTTATTATTGTGCCCTTACATTATTATTGTTATTTCAGCTCTAATTATATTATGACCCCTTAAACTCCTATATATAAAAAGGAGGTATTTTCATTTGTATCATCCAAGAATTTTTAATTTATGTAACGTAAAGGAGGTTTCCTCCTCAAAGACGTTGAATTCTAAGGCATTGATATATCTTTTCTATCTTTTGTGAGCTGGTTTTATAACATTTGGTATCAAAGCTTTGGATTCTAGGGTTTCACTGCTCCAAATAGGCCATCGTGGCATTTTCTCTATAACTGTTTTCTACGATTTTCAGAAGCGAAAAAAAACCCATTTGAGACGAAATCACATTGAACCTCAGGTCCAAATTACAGAGCTTTTTGCGTTATATTTACGGAGATATAATCTGAGGAATTTGGCCTTTTGCAGACTCCTGAATTAAATTCCAAACAGGTGACCTAGGGAAAATCGTCACAACTTTCTCTCTGAGCATCAAATTGAAATTTCGTAAGAAGTTACAAAAAGAGGACAAACGATAGTTTCTTGTATATACTTTTCAGAGCCAAAGGTCGAAACAGTGACACATGGCACGTCATACAAGTTCGCTCTACTGAACTAGTCTATAATCAGGTCACTGTGGGAGATTTGCCATAACTCTTCCTTGGAGAACCCAACTTGGATCAGACTGGTGTCATTAGAAAGGGAACATAGAGGGCTACTACAGGTCACAATTTTAGAGCTTAAAGATCGAAAAGTACAAAGTTACAGTTGTTTCAATATCGAGTTCCTAAAATCAAGAAAAAGAAAGATGAGGAAGTTTGATGGTAAGGATCTGGTAAATTGGATACTTCAAATGGAGCAATATTTTGATCTACATGGTGTACCACTATTACAAAAGGCATGTATTGCATCTTCATATTTAGAACCGGATCAATTTTTATGGTATAAAGGGCTTTGTTCTCGTAAACAACTTGTTACGTGGTTAATTTTCACTGAGGAAATGATAACACATTATGAGGATACAAAGAGCAACACCTTCTTTATAGCAACACCACAACAATTGGAAAGAGTAAAAGGACTTTGTTACACAGTGGAAAGTAAAATTATGGCAACAAGGAAGTCTACCCCTCACAACTATAAAGATGGAATTGTTGTTTCTTCTAGCCTTCCACAACCTACAAGGGTTACACCATAACAATTGGAAGAAAAAAGAGAAAAAGGGCTTTGTTACAATTGTGATAGCAAATGCACTGAAGGTCATAAGTGTGCTGAGAAGAAACTATTTTACATAGAGTATGAAGAAGAGGAAGAAAAGGATCAAGAAATATCAAGAGAAGAGGATATACGCCAAGATCCAACCCCAAAGAAGGAAGAAATGAATCAGACCATATCTTGTAAAGGATTCTAAGAAACTACCACTCAAACTATCAAGATAGAAGGACATATCAAGAAGAAAATGGTTCAAGTAGTGAAAGATCACATTGAGCATCAACAAAAAGTTCTCCAACTTTTAAAGGATAACACCACTTTAGTGTAGAATCGAATGAAACAACAAGTAGATCAACATCAGAGTGAAAAAACATTTGGTGTAGATGAGTGGTTATTTTTACGGCTACATCTCAAGCAAGCTATCTATGAGAAGGAAATGTTTGAAATACTACATGCACTTAAGAAATGGTGACCTTATCCAATGGGAATACACTTCAAGGTAAAAATGGATCATGATAGTCTTAAATAATTTTTAGAACAAAATAAATGTATGACTGACTATCAATTTAATATTCATTGGAATTGACTTAATAAAAGTTGTGCCCTTAACCCTGTTCAACTAATCGTTTCCCGGTCAAATTTAGCCATTAATAAAAATAGTCGTTAAGAAATATGGTCATTGGATGTTCTGCTCTTACTATTTAATATGCAAAGCTAGATCTAATTCTTCAACTTGTCTTGACAATGAACCACACTTGTTGGTTCGAAACGCGTCGACAAATGAAATTTCATGTGATTTATGATGAAAAATTTCTCATTAAATATTATGTTTAGAAGAACAGAAAAAATGGGTCACAAATATGTTGGGTTATCACTTTGACATCATCTATGGAAAAGGGAAGAACTTTTTTGTTGCAGATGCACTCTCAAGAAAGGATGAGGATGTGGAAGCATTGTTTTGTGTTATTTCTATTATCCAACCAGATTGGATAAATGAAGAAAGGGATGAATGGAAGAAGGACGAAGAAGTACGGCCACTTATTCAAAAGTTGCAAAGGGTCCCAATTCAAACAATATTGCTAGAGATTGAAGAGGAAGGAAAAATCATATTAGAACCTGGAGCAGTCACAGAAACAAGAACCCGATAGCTATAAAATCGATCAATTTCTGAGTATATCATCAAGTGGAAGAACTTACCCGCTGAAGATTCCACATGGGAGGACAAGAATTTTATACAGAAGCATCAAAAACTACTCAAGCATTGAGGACAACACTTTTTGAAGGAGAGGGGCATCTTAGGCCCCTATACTAGAAGTGTAACCCCTTATTGTTATTAGTACAACCCTGTTATTATATTGATGTACCCATGTAGTGCCCATATTGTTACTATTGTGCCTCATAGAACCCCATTATTGTTATTATTGTGCCCTTACATTATTATTGTTATGTCAGCTCTCATTATATTATGACCCCTTAGACTCCTATATATAGAAAGCAGGTCTTTTCATTTGTATCATCCAAGAATTGTTCATTTATGTAATGTAAAGGAGGTTGCCCCCTCGAAGAGGCTGAATTCTAAGGCGTTGATCTATCTTTTCTATATTTTTTGAGATGGTTTCATAACAGGAGACTATGTTGATCTCCTTATTAATGATCAGGTCATTGGTCTAGGAAGGGTCGAATTTGTAGAGTCTAGAACTTATTATGTCGGAGAAAGGGTTAATGCAGGTTATGCTACAATTTTGATAATTGGTATCACTCAACCACATTTGATTGATGAGGATGTTAATGAAGTGGACATATATCCATGGAAGATCATAGATATGAGACACAACATAGGTAAATCAAAATATTGAGGCTCGTGTTAAATATTATTGATAGTATAGTAAATGTTTTATTGAGTAAATACTAACCTTATTTACATTCGTTTATAGCTGCAAATGTTTCTTCTACATTTTCTATTGGAGACAAGCTAGATCTTCTGCAACATGGATTGAAGCTGGGTGAGGGCTCCATATTCAATACAAAGCTTGGGCATAAAGTGCATAGAAATATGGTAAATAAATGATGCATAGTGTTTCAAATTGAGAAGGTGTTAAAACATGATGCTCCTCTACCACATCCAACAAGATTTGAGCATACATTAGGGGGTGCATTGGAATCTTATGAGATTTGGCCAGAATCAGATTTGGAGCCTCACTATCATGATCATGCCATAAATATTCCCCAAGATAGGGTTACATTCATATGTACAAAGGTTTCTCTTACACATTAATGCATGGGAACATGCATGTGCATTGCCAAAGGAATGCTAGTTAATGTCTGCGAGGAGCACATTGTTGAGGGTGAAACACTAGGTGAAATGGAATTTGGTGTTTTTTTGGAAGAGATAGATGGAAATTGTGAGATATAAAGAATTGGGGATAAGTCTATATATTGTTTGGTTAGATGGCCAATAAATAAGTTGGTGGACAAAAAAGGTGTGATATTAAGTGTCAAGGAAAAGTTCAAGGAGCCACCCAAGGAAATGGTGATATGGGATGTTATAGAGGACACAAATCCCTTAAACAAATGGGATGGGTATATTTGTAATGAAATAGATAGAAACTCAATTGATATGCATGTACTAACAAGGCCATATAAAAGGATTAAACTAGTTATGGCTACAAAAAAATTTGCAAAATGTCAAACAAAAATAGATGAAGTGAAAGCAATTTGACTTTTGGCAGCAGGTGTATGTTGTAGAAAAGATTGTCTTCAACATGTGGATAGGAAGGCCATTGCAGGTGCTAGGAAGGGTATGAGACAAATAAATAAAAATGGTATTAGGTAATTTGTCTTGAATTCACTCATGTCAAACACACTCATGTGAAAGAGCCATGGCCATGGCCTACCACCTATTGCTAGAAATGTAAAGGACATGATATTTAATGGGAATATTATTTGTAAGAAAACCTGATATAAGATACATAAGATTCCTCAAAGCACATTATATAACTACCAACATTATTTCCAACATGGATAGATCAAAGCTATTCATGGTAACACCAACACATGCAAAGAATGAGCTCACACAAAGGCAGCCATAGAAATATTGCACAAATTTGTAATGGATAATTTAGAATTTTCACCAAACCAAACACGTCAAGTTGAAGAAGATGGAACATATTATCCTTTAAGATTGCTTCCTTCGACTTACACACAAAATTCTTTGTTAAAAGAGATCAATGAGGCTCTTCAAAATCTCAATTACCCATCAATATCACAATCAACAATGAGCAAGATCTGGAATACTAAGTTTCGATATGTGGCATTTTCAAAGAACTCCAACTTCAGTAAATGAAGTGAATGTATTGTGTTGAAAGCACAAATGAAGTCAGAAACTACAAAAGAGTTGGAAGAAATGGCACGAGGTAGGTTGAACAAACATAACAAGATTATTATGTGTGGAAGATAATGCTACTATGCCCACATAATTATGTTAAAGCAATTTCCAAACGAGTATTTGAGCATTATCCATGATAAAATGGACGAAACAAAGACTTCAATCCCAAGGCTACATGTCAAATCAAAATCTATTGTAGGAACAAATTTAGGTTTTCCATTGACAAGTATGCTTACACATGGGCATAAGACAAGAGGTTTTTGTCATTTCTCTTTACCATTTGTACATATGGGATCACAATTTACTATTACATCCCTTGAAAAGTGCTTAAGGGACCTTGAAGACCCACAAATGGATATGTATGGTGATCCACTTTATGAAAGTGGAAGTTCAAGAAACCCACTTACAAATGCATTACTTGACACCTCTATTTACTTAAAATGTCAATTGTACAAGGATGATTTTATATCTCATGGAAAATCAACAACTCAAAATGTTGATTTTAAACCTCTTCCTCAACATTTGTTGTTACAGTTGGACAATGCAGCAAGTGATAATAAGAATCACTATATTTTCATGTTTCTATCACTTTTAATTGCACTTGGTGTCTTCATCACTATTGAGGTTGGGTTCTTGCCTGTGGAGCACACCCATGAATACATAGATGGAACTTACAGAAGAATGTCTTCCAACCTAAAAAGTAAAGATATATATTCTTAACCTGAAATGATGGATACATATCGCATAATTAAAGAAATTCGAGTATTTCCACCTATACTTATTGGCAAGGTATATGACTTCAAAAGTTTCCTTAATGGATACACCAAGGAGGGAAAAATGCACTAGTTGGACATCTTAATGTCCAATACTTCCAATTTCTTACACTCAATGATGTTTCAATACTAAGGTACAAAGAATCAATTAGAGATACTAAGTGGTCAGAACAAGTTGAGTTATGGAGATGATGAAGGTTGACCTATAATTCCCATAGGGAATACATCTTTCTAAGCTTCCAAATAGAATGATGTCTATTTAAAAGAACTAACCAAAGGGATAACATCATACATAAAAATGTGGAAAGGCACTATTGGGAATGAGGATTCATCAACTGTTATAGAGGAATGGAAAAATAAAGTAGTGTATTGGGAGAGAGTTCTTGATACATTAGATGGAATCTATAATGATCATAGAATAACATATGGAAGTGATTCATCTTCTGAGGATTTCTGGCCCAAGAGAAGGCAAAGCATTGATGTTGATCATAATGCACTCCATGTAATCTCAAGTATTATGGATGGAGATTTTGATAATGCAATAAATGAACCAATATATGTTGGATCCAAATGAAACAAGCCAAATACAACATTCAATCCGATGATTGATGTTGAGAAAGGAAGGATGTTGCTAGTTAGATCAGGAAATGAGGATGCAAGAGAGATGATTTGGATGGAAAAATCCATCTCAGATATCTTTAGGTATAATGAAATTGAGAATCTTCATGTAAAGGTTAACTAGTGGAAGCCTATGTCAGGGAAATACAATGGAAATTTTTTTAGAGCAGTATTGGATACCAAATCCTGATGACATAGAACTTGGCTCTATTCTAATTAATACCATAGTTTTGGGCATGGATGCCAAAGAAAGAACATTGAAAGAACAAATATCTTAAGATTAGGTTTATATGATTCATGAATGTAATTTTTTTTTGAAGGATCTATTAATATACATTCAGACACACTTTTCAATATTTGTTGTATATAAAATATTATCTTCATATTATTTTTGGAGTTTTATATTATTCAGTATTTCAATGTAATCATGTGTTGATACAAATTACATGACATGGCCATAAAATATTTAAGTTTTCAAAGCTTTATTTGACCAACATGACTTCTCACCATATCAAATATGCATAATCAAATTCAATAATACACTTAAAAACATCTTCTAAACTTGGTCTATTAAAACAATAGTGGGGTACCTAAGTATTCTATTTAATATAAATCATTTACACACTTAATGAATAGATGCTAGACACTTGTAATAATGTTTGAAGTGAGTTTTCCTTAATATTCCTTATTATAATTGATATAAATCAAATTTGCTATTTTGCTGCACTCTAATTCATAAAAAAAATATTTTGATCATTGAACAACACAACTAGACTTATAAAATATTTCCTCTTATAGATTTTGAAGTGGTGCCAACATTGTACTATTATAATAAATTTGTACTCAACTTAGGAAAAGTAGTTAGTATCAATTTAAAATGGTTAAAAATAGTAAGAAAAACAATATTAATATATTGTTAAAAAACTTTAACATGACATTGCCATAAAATATTTAAGTTTTCAAAGCTTTATTTGACCAACATGACTTCTCACCATATCAAATATGCATAATCAAATTCAATAATACATTTAAAAACATCTTCAAAACTTGGTCTATTAAAACAATAGTGGGGTACCTAATTAGTATTCTATTTAATATAAATCATTTAAACACTTAATAAATAGATGCTAGACACTTGTAATAATGTTTGAAGTGAGTTTTCCTTAATATTCCTTATTATAATTGATATAAATCAAATTTGCTATTTTGTTGCACTCTAATTTATAAAAAAAATATTTTGATCATTGAACAACACAAATAGACTTATAAAATATTTCCTCTTATAGATTTTGAAGTGGTCCCAACATTGTACTATTATAATAAATTTGTACTCAACTTAGGAAAAGTAGTTAGTGTGAATTTAAAATGGTCAATAATAGTAAGAAAAACAATATTAATATATTGTTAAAAAACTTTATAGGTAAGAATTTTTTTATAAAATCTATTATTCATGAGTCAAATTTAATACATAAATATAAATAGAAATGATAATAGAAATAATGTAAGGAATCTAAGTTTTAGATGAATGTTAATATGTTCTTTTCAATACAATATCCTTAAACACTACAGGAACAAAAACTAAACATTTGTAATAAATAGTTTAGTCAATTTTCTCTCTTTCCTCTTGTATTTGAAAATAATCAAATTGTACTACTTTGTTACTATTCTAATTCGTGATTGATTTTAATCATTAAAATGATTAGTAATTGAGTTGAGAGGCTCATCCTACAACCTAGCGTGAAGAGATGTGTAAGTTTGTCTGTCCGTTTGTGCCCCTTTAAAATAAAAATTATGTTCTAAATAGAAAAATAAAAAATTGAATATGTTGTAAAGCAATTAGAAGAAAAAAAATGTGTGAATTAGAAGTTTAAATGTTATACTTTTCAAAAATATTTCAGCTAAAGATTCAAATAAACTATTTGAAGATCTATATTAACTAATTTATGTCAATATCAACGTCATATATATCTATATATATAAAAAATAAGTTTTTATGGTTAAAATTTTTATTGGTCTTATGTATACTCTATTTAGCATTTAAAAATACAGTTTGAACAATGAAAAATAACACATTGTATTTTACACTTTAAAAATGTTTGCATGTGAAGAAATTTGATCCCTACATTCGTACTTAAGATGGATCTATGTTGGTATATATTGGACACATTACTATGATCATTTGTCATTAAATAATTTTATACTTAATATGTATCTTGTAGGTTTTAACCCCGTACAGAAATTACCTGCATACGAATTCTAAATCACAGGAAAAATAAAAATGCGAGAGCATAACACATAAGACACATATACACAGAGATTTCCCA
>APFE030100548.1:84377-148645 GCA_000404065.3 Pinus taeda
GAAAGATCACTGTTTTGATCTTCATCCATGTAAGCACTGCCATAAAACCACCCATTCTTCAAACAAATGCTTCAGCAACAAACGTCCTGCAAGAACAAAGATTCATCTAGGATGGATCGCTTCTTGGCAATGGGCATCACCAGCCAAGAAGATATTTCAAACACATGTCAGAACTTGTTCCAGTATATTGAACCGTCTTGCAGTTGAGTTTTCTCCATCTTCTCTCCTTGTATTTGACGGGGGGAAATGATGGTCATCTACAAGCTTCAAAGCCACATCAAGCGAGCCTGAGCCACAACCTGACACATCAGTTTCAGAGTTGTAGCCAGAGACAAAGATGCCTAAACATGCCTTCAGTTGGCGATGTGGGACACTTCCTCTAGCAGAAGACTTACAGCTTCTTGCCAGTTTTGGAAGAGTTCCGGAGACAAAATTGAGAACACTTCCTCTAGCAGAAGACTTACAGCTTCTTGCCAGTTTTGGAAGAGTTCCAGAAATTGCATAAGCATTCCAGAGTTGTTGGTCATCCTTAAACCATCACAGGTTGAGACTTCCTTTTTCAGGTTGAAGTTTTACCTTTTATGCGCGGTGAGGCCTCCCTTTTATGGTTGAAGGTTTCCCTCTTTAAAACAATAGGATCACTTCCTCTAGCAGAAGACTTATAGCTTCTTGCGAAGTTTGGAAGAGTTCCGGGAACTGCACTAAGCGTTCCAGTGTTGGTGGCTATCCTTAAACCACCGCCCTTTTTTTACCAACATTTCATAGAGCACATTCAGCCTAGTGCTGCCATGCATTATTGCACATTTTGTATTACAGCTCTTTTCTTGGACTCATACATAACCTTCGGATTAAGGGGGGGAATGTTGGACACCTAATCCTAAAGGGTTAGCGTGGAAGCCGAATGGACAAAGTAGTCCAAGGGACCTTGGGATGTGAATCCCAACGGTCACCAAATGTACTATAAATGTATATCAGATTGTTAATAAAAACGCAATGCATGCTTTATCTTTCTATTTGTTTCTCGTTCACCATGTCTGTTTAACAAGCTCCTAATCCGTTTGGTATAGCGAGTCCGACTGGGGATAATGGGACCAGTTTCCCAATCTAAGGGTGTGTGTGTGTAGAGTTGGATGTTGCTGATCTAAAGTTCGTATCTGAGCTACTTTAATCTAAATCTATGCTATTGTAATATAATGAAAACAACACATCTAATCTATGCTAACCCGAGATGTAATTCTTCTATTATGCGATCTAAAGAGATTTCAAATAATAGCTGGTAATAAAGATCATTTAGCAATTATAAGAATATAAATCAGTCAAGATGAACCACTTTGCATAAGAAGTTAGGAAAAACAGTTGTGAACAACATATCGCATAATAAGTTATTCACACATTAAACATAAATAAATGGCTCCACCGTACAAAAGTGCCAAATGGTAACACAAGCATTCATGTAATAACATATAAACAACTAAAAACTGTATATTTATTTAAGAATATAAGCATAAATGATCTAGAGATAAAAGTACCATTTATGACTGGTCCTACTAATAAGCTTCAAGCAACAATGATTTATCTTTCCTTGTTCTAATATCTACTAAGAGTACATAAGTGCAACATCAGTAGAAGATATCAAATGCAAACATCAATAAATCTCGATCCTTCCATTCATCAAAACCTCCTCTGAGGGTGCAAAAGTGCATGTTCTGAGGATAAGTTTTTGACAAATTTCTTGACCCTTCTCTAAATGCATGAGAAGGGTTTAAATACTACTAACTAAATCTGATAATAAGTTATTTACAAAAAATCAGGATGCGGTTTTCAAATGACCGCCCTTTTTCTAATCTAATTTTTAAGCAAAAAATAAGAGTCTAAATTAAGCTATTTTTTTATCTGGTCCTTAAAGCTGCATGTGTTCAACATTTGTTTGAGGAGAGTCAGATGGCTAACTTCTGCTTTGAGCTGTGCTGAGAAAATGGAATCAACGAGTGTTGGCACCACCTTTTCAGTTGTATTTGTGATACATTTCATGGTCATCCACTGACTATGTGGTTTAACCAAATATGTCCAGTAACATTCCCAATTTAATCCCTTTAGTACTTGGATTTCCTTTTCCTTTTCCCATGCTTTCTGCTTCCAATCCTCCTCTAATTTTGATTTGTTTGGCAAATACCCCGGAACAGTTTCTGCGATTAGATTAGCTCTGTGAAAATTCTCATTTATACAGTCGATGAGAATGTTTGCTGTTGTAGTTGCTGCACCCGCCGCCTTTTCTGCTTCTTTGATTTGATCATCCCACTTACCAAAGAGCAACTCTTTATGATTCTCGTTTATCCTAGATGCGCCTGCCTTTTTTCCTTCATCTCCATCCTGCCAAATCAGATAATCAGTCACCTGTTTGTCAACCAGATCATACTCGCTTCGTAATTCGACCACTTGATTAGTGATCTTATCACTCATTTCGCAGTAGTAACTCCATTGTGATATCTTTTGCCCCAATACTTCTTGTTGCTACAGTAGTTTTTCATTCAAGGCAATAGATTCTAAAATAAACTCTGTAAGCTTGGGCTCATCTTTATGTGTCTCTTGTAGATTTTGAAATTGTTTTCCTTTTTCATCGAGACTTCTTTGATAACTTACTTGCATGTGCTAGAACTCTTCCTGTAACTTTTCAAGCTATTCGCGTGCCTCATTATTAGTATTGGCGTGTTGCAATTGTTGTTGTAGAAACTGTATTTGATCTTCTTGTTCTTTCAACAATTGTTGTACTTCTGATGCTTTGTCAGTAGTCACAGAAGCATATGATCTTGCGATCTGAGACAGCTTAGTGAGATTTTCAGTTGGATTTTTGTTTGGGTCTTTCCATAAGACGTCCAACTGCTCAGCGTCTTGATGCAGCATATTTTCTAATTTTCTTTTCTTTCTTTGTCTTCTCACTACTGCTTTGTGTTAAGGACTATAAAAGATATCCAGAGGAGGAATTTCTTCTATATTAAACACAAGTTCGGAAGATGGAGTGATAAGAACATTTTCTTTTTCTGAGACATTGCTGACTATGGTCGAGATTACTCCTTTTGCATTCTGAGTATTGCTAGTAGGTGATTTTGGGATTTTTCCTTCAAGATTGATCAGCTCATTGAAGTTTTCCCATTCCTTGTCCAACTCGGTTATGACAGGTGGTGGTTTGATTATGAGAGAGGGAGGATCTTTCTGCGGGCAGGTAGTAACTTGCTGTTGCGAAATTTTCATCGACTGAGTTGTGTCTTTAGCTGCCTCTTCGTTCTTATTTTGGTCGTTCCTGGATCTTTTAGAATGTTTAGATGTTTCTTGCATGGACTTAGACTTAGATCTGGAATTGCTTGAATTCCCACTGAGGCTGATGCTTGGAGTTGGCTCTCTGGTAGGTAATCGCAGCTTTACTAAAGGGATAGTATCCAATATTTTTTCCCTGTATATCATGAACTTTTGAAAGTCTTCTAGAGATAATTGCGATTGGGCTTCCCGCAAAATTTATTGGAGTGAGCTTTTATTTTGGAACAAGTCATCAAATAAATCCTTTTTGCCAAAGAATACTTTTACCTTGACCATAGTTGTGAAATTCTGAGCAATTTCATTTAGGTCAAATGGTCTTGTCGGGATTTTAAATAACTGGAGACATGTTACATTCTGTATCTCTGTGAATGCATGACCTACATCGAACAGTGAAAAGGCCCGACAAGCCATAGGAAAATGTGGCCATATGGCCTTCTTCTTGTCCTTTAAATCTTTTGTTAGGCCGCCTTCTGAACAGGTTTGATAAGTAATCTCTCGAGCCAGAAGTTTATCGGGGATGTATAAAGGTAGAACATGAGGGGGGACAGTGCTTCCAAAAACTCTAATATAAGTGAAGAATTCTTCCCCGAACCATCTTGCGATGGGGATGATATCTATCTGTGCCTCGGGTGAGCACCTTGGGGGGTATTTATCATATATCATTCTATACAAGGGTAGGATAAGCCCGTGACAAATTTGGTAAAAATGTGGAACGAACTAGGAGTCCCATAATATCTTATGATAGACATGAATGGGTAATGGGTCCTGAGTCGTCCATTTCCAACCCAAAACAGGAAATTTAGACACATAAAAAATAAAGTCCATAACATATGCGGATAGGAAAAATGGGGAATAGATTCTTTGAGACATGGATCTTTTAGACCGGTAATTGAGAATAGTCGTGACCAGATTATCAGAAAAGACCTTGGCCCAATCTATAATTATGGCATATGTAGTAGCATCTATTAATGGCAACCATTCAGATGAAAACTTATTGATATCTGGCTTCCCAAACAATCTACAAAGCATGGTTGCAGCAAAACAATATGGGGAGGTGAGGGAACTAGCATTGTACATACCGCTCTTATCTTTCTTGAGAGGTTCATCTTTTCTGGACCAATCCTTGGTGGTCTCCGATAGGTCCGAGTTTTCTGCCATGAATTTCTCAATGAATTGTGTGTTGTAAGTTGCCTGCGGCTCAGGAAGATGGTACATGAGTTTTAAATCTTGTACAACGAACAATCCAATGAGCCCTTGTCCTTGGATCTTGAACTTTCCATCTTTCATTTCTGCATTATCAAGTATCCACTTGAGCATGTCTGTATACGGGAGAATTTTGGGTCTTGCTGTTATCCTATGTAGGAATGAGCAAGCTAATTCTTCTAGGGATGCCTCGGAAGATCCCTGTGAATCTGAGCTAGCGACAACCTTCATTATTTTGGGGTTTTCGTCTTCAAGAAGTTTGTACATGCTTTCCCATGTTGATATCCCCGCATCTCTGTTACACGCAGTGTTTGTGTATAATGGTGCCATCCCCTTCACCTCAGAGCTCTGAGCTTTACTTTTCTTTCCCATTTCTTCCGGCGTATTGCCTTGTATAGTGCTCCGCTCTCTGTTCCTGCAGTTCACAAGTGAAATGGAAATGATTGATCAAGAAAGATGATGGGAGAGTTTTAAATGCAACAGATACATCAAATATGCCACCTTACGTGAAGAAATTCTTCGAAAAGCACGTGCCCATGTTTCATTAATAATTGGCAACTAATCCTTTATTAACATTTAAAGCACATGATCTTGAGTCAGATTATAATAGGTGGCCTTTCTTGAATAAAGTACCCAAAAGATTCACGATGGAGCGATTCTGTGATTTGCATCGCAGATCACTACATCGCAATCATCGCAAATCGTGATATCGCAATGTCGCAAATCGCAGAAGTTTTATGTTCTCCAAATTTCGCTAGCCTATTCCCTACGATATACGATCTTGCGATTGGTGTTGTCGTGGATCGGTAAATCTTGAAGTTTTTCTTATTAGCTTTTTCTTATTGCGATGCGATCGCCAAATGATGGGACTTTACTATCATTTTGCGATGCGGCTTTCCTCTTTTGAGATTTTTTTCATCATAACTTAGGTTTTTTAAAGTATTCAAAAGACCTTGCTAAGCTTACAATGGTGACCTTATTTTGGAGAAAAGAAACTCTTTCTTTTCCTAAAATTTTAACTAAAGGTCCCCATTCATTTAGTATTTTGGATAACACTTAAAAGAAAAAAGAGGGGGGGGGGGGTGGGGGGGGGGGCGGGGGGGGGTTTGTTGCTGGCCACAACAATTGGCGATTCACTTGGAAGAACCAGTTATCTCTGTTTTTTCTTTTGAACTTTTCAAACTTCCAAAATAGAAAGTTTTTTAAGAACTCTCATTCTTTATTATGGAAAGATGAAGTATATTATGCTCTAAAATTTCACGATATTTTGTTTCAACCTCTTTCCATTTTAAATATTCGCTTCTCTAACTTGTCCTTACATTTATATCAGCCATTACTTGGTCTTGTGAAAAATAAATTTTTCCCTGTGAACCGGTTTTAAATATGCTCATTTGTCGTAGGTAGAGCCTCTGCTGCCAGCAGGCATCCATAGCCTCGACAGGGTTACCTATTACCGAGCAATGATCCTTTATCCTGCTTAAGGTGATCTACAACTTTCAAAGAAAAAACCCATATTGACACTTATTTCTTTGATTTTCTTTTTTATTCTTAAAGAACAATGTCTTGGTTTGGTAGCCAAATTATGACACAGTCATTCACTTGATTTACACTTTTGTTGAACAAGCTGGCTCGTGATGAGACCCCTTGTCTTTTGATTTCAACAATCTTGAGGCATTGCCCTGTTTTGGTGGACAGTATTGGCAAAGTCAGCAAGTTATAATACTTGTGATCATGATAAGCTGGCTCGTGATGAGACCTCTTATTCTTTAAGATAAAGTGTATTCATGGATTATTCCTCTGAATGTTGTGATTTTCTTTAACAGGGAGGAAGTCATTTTTCCCTTAAGAAAGTTCTGGACGACAATGATAGAGTTTGAAAACAGTTGCTTTACAGAGAATCCCTATTTTGCTATTGATACCTTTCATTCTGCTGATATAAAACAATTTCTTCGCCAAAGGTTGCTTTCGTCAAAATTTTTGGAAGTTGAAACTAGTATCGTAGCTGGGTTAGAGTTCTTTAACAGCATCTAGTAATAATAAAGATCAAGTTTCCAAAAGATTTTCTATTTATACAAGCAAGAGTTTAAAATCTGAAAAAGAGAAATGGTGTCTTTAGTAAATGTCAGATGTTGTTAACCAAAGCAAATTTTATTTAGGGGGAAAAATATTTAAAGAAATGAGAGGTGACTATTCCTTTGGATTATATACAATATGGCTAATATCTTCTTTTATTTTACCGATAAACTTTAAAAATTAATTTATCCAACTAGTAACGTAACTAAATTACTCCTACTCCTAATTTAAATATACACATACAAATTGACTAGGTAAAATGATATTTCCAGTGAAACCATCTTTTCATTTTTATTCCTACACATATGCATGCTTTAAACATCAGTGTTAAGATAAAACCTTTTCTTGGACTGTCAATATTGAATGTGGAATCATAAAGTGAAACTTCAGTCGAAATTCTGCTCGAATTTTTTTTTTATGAAATCTTCTTTCTAATTGGATACCTATTGGATCGTAGAAATCAGGATGAATTTCTATTATGGATTGGCGATCGTTCAATAGGAAAGATGACAGGCCAATTTTACTGGCCTGAAATCTATCATGCGTTAAGGTCAATCTTTTAGCAATTTCTGGCAAACGGAAAGTTTCCACATATAAATCACTAAAAAAAATGAATAACAGATGGAAATTTTCCAAAAGAGAATTGTCAATTATCATGAATTGCTGGTAAGCTTCCAAAAATGCTTTTTTCTGTTGACAATGTTTTGGATGACATAGCAGTTTTTTAAGGAAGGTTGTTATTGACTAATTTTGGCTTTGACACAATTCAACTTCCCAAAATGGTATCGCATCTCTCGAGTGTTCTTTGATGAGATGTTCAATATACCATAGCAATCTATAAAAAGTCTGAAAATTTAAAACACAATCCGATTTTATACAAAATGAATTCAGGCAAGAAAGAATGTAATGATTATCTGTACAACTAGTGTTATAAGGCAACTGGGATTGATCTGGAATATCTTCTTCTTCACAAGGACTGGCCAGAATCATGGGATCTGAGTGATTTCAATTTTCGTCTTGTGAATCAGAAAACAAATCATGATTCGGAACAGGCATGGTGGTTTGCACATGATATGAATCATAGATCTAGATTTTGTCTCGGATAGTAAAATCATGCAAATGATCCGTCACTCTGAAATGAGGAGTGACTGGTATAATTCTTGAATTAGAATATTTCTCATTATGTGAGTTCTGTTGAGTTACTTGAGATAAATCAACATTATCATCGGCTAAGTAGCTATCATACATGACTTCGCAGGATTCCCTGGATTTTTCTTTTTTATCCCGTATATTCAAAAAGGGAAGGTCAAGTCATTCATGTTTGAAAAGGACAAAAGGAGTTTCTATAGCAGTCTCTTTATCTTGAAATCCTAACGGTGATTTACTTGGATAATCCTCTATATCTTTTGGGATTTTATTAATACTGAGGGGAAGAAAATTGTCATCACTAAAAACATCAGGATAAAGAGAAAAATGTGATTCTGAAACAATGCATTTGAAAATATCATCGTGAAGAATTTCTTGTTGATCACATTTATCGTAGATATTAGGTTTTAGATCATACCTTTGTGTGTTTGGATTTTACGAGAGAGAATCAGTTTGCTGTTCTAACCTTGATATCTGCATTTGTCGACTTGCGATGATATTATCTAACCTTGCCTCCAAGTCGCTTTCTGTTTCCAAGGTAGGCTTTCTTTCAACATTCTCGCTTGTGTCTTCTTGTATTAGAGCGGGCATGTCTTATAATCTTCGGGAAGTTTCTTCATCATGAATAATTCGCATATTCAAATTGGAATTTTCATTCATATTAAAAGAAAATGGAACTAGACTTGGAATAACTTTTGCTGGATCAGGCACAGGAGGCAGAAAATAGTTATGCTCAACACAATCTGAAGACTCTTCATCCATGAGTTCGTTCTCAATATCAAATTTTAGACAATTAAGATGAAATCGCATATTAAAATCCCTAACAGATTCAACTTCTTTTCGTAGATATTAAATTTCATCATATACCTAATCATAATCATAGCAATCAAATTCACAAATGAAAGCCTTGACGAATTGGTCCCAGCTGTGAATTGAGGCAACTGGGAGGGTTCTACACCAGTTTCTTACTTCTGATGTGAATGTGAGAGTAAACATTCTGCATAAAATGCCTTCATCAATTCCTTGGATGTTCGAACTTAAAACACTTTGAATAAATTGAAGGGTGTGATTAAAAGTGGAAGAATTACTCTTACCATTGAATTTTACCTGAGACAAGAGTCTTACCACTTCAGGTGGGGTGTTGGAAGATGCACGAACATGGATACAACTCCAAATAGGAAGTTTGAGAGAAGTCATCTTAATTCAAATATCACAGTTACCCACAACTCCAACAAACAACATGCTTTGGCCCTCCTTCTAGCACCAAATAAGTTGAAGCCCCGAAAATCAGGTCGACAACAAGGGGGATACTCACCCGGTATGGAGTCTTGGTTGACAGCTCCTTATCCGTTTGGTATAGCGAGTCCGACTGGGGATAATGGGACCAGTTTCCCAATCTAAGGGTGTGTGTGTGCAGAGTTGGATGTTGCTGATCCAAAATTCGTATCTGAGCTACTTTAATCTAACTCTATGCTATTGTAATCTAATGAAAACAACACATCTAATATATGCTAACCCAGGATGTAATTCTTTTATTATGCGATCTAAAGAGATTTCAAATAATAGCTGGTAATAAAGATCATTCAGCAATTATAAGAATATAAATAAGTTAAGATGAACCACTTTGCATAAAAAGTTAGGCAAAACAGTTGTTAACATCATATCGCATAATAAGTTATTCACACATTAAACATAAATAAATGGCTCCACCGTACAAAAGTGCCAAATGGTAACACAAGCATTCATGTAATAACATATAAACAACTAAAAATTGTATATTGCTTTAAGAATATAAGCAGAAATGATCAAGATATAAAAGTACCATTTATGATTGGTCCTACTCATAAGCTTCAAGCAACAATGATTTATCTTTCCTTGTTCTAATATCTACTAAGAGTACAGAAGTGCAACATCAGTAGCAGATATCAAATGCAAACATCAATAAATCTCGATCCTTCCATTCATCAAAACCTCCTCTGAGGGTGAAAAAGTGCATGTTCTAAGGATAAGTTTTTTACAAATTTCTTGGCCCTTCTCTAAATGCATGAGAAGGGTTTAAATACTGCTAACTAAATCTGATAATAATTTATGTACAAAAAATCAGGATGCGGTTTTCAAATGATTGCCCTTTTTCTAATCTAATTTTTAAGCAAAAAATAAGAGTCTAAATTAAGCTATTTCTATATCTGGTCCTTAAAGCTGCATGTGTTCAACATTTGTTTGAGGAGATTCGGTTGGCTAACTTCTTCTTTGAGCTGTGCTGAGAAAACAGAATCAACGAGTGCTGGCACCACCTTTTCAGTTGTATTTGTGATACATTTCACGGTCATCCACTGACTATGCGGTTTAACCAAATATGTCCAGTAACATTCCCAATTTAATCCCTTTAGTACTTGGATTTCCTTTTCCGTTTCTCGTGCTTTCTGCTTCCAATCCTCCTCTAATTTTGATTTGTTTGGCAAATACCCCAGAACAGTTTCTGCGATTAGATTAGCTCTGTGCAAATTCTCATTTATAAAGTCGATGAGAATGCTTGTTGTTTAGCTGCTGCACCTGCCGCCTTTTCTGCTTCTTTGATTTGATCATCCCACTTACTAAAGAGCAACTCTTTATGATTCTCATTTATCCTCGGTGCGCCTGCCTTTTTTCCTTCATCTCCATCCCGCCAAATCAGATAATCAGTCACCTGTTTGTCAACCAGATCATACTCGCTTCGTAATTCGACCACTTGATTAGTGATCTTATCACTCATTTCGCAGTAGTAACTCCATTGTGATATCTTTTGCCCCAATACTTCTTGTTGTTGCAGTAGTTGTTCATTCAAGGCAATAGATTCTGAAATAAACTCTATAAGCCTTGGCTCATCGTTATGTGTCTCTTGTAGATTTTGTAATTGTTTTCCTTTTTCGTCCAGACTTCTTTGATAACTTACTTGCATGTGCTAGAACTCTTCCTGTAACTTTTCAAGCTGTTCTTGTGCCTCATTATTAGTATTGGCTTGTTGCAATTGTTGTTGTAGCAACTGTATTTGATCTTCTTGTTCTTTCAACAATTGTTGTACTTCTGATGCTTTGTCAATAGTTGCAGAAGCATACGCTCCTCCAATCTGAGACAGCTTAGTGAGATTTTCAGTTGGATTTTTGTTTGGGTCTTTCCATAAGACGTCCAACTCCTCAACGTCTTGATGCAGCATATTTTCTAATTTTCTTTTCTTTCTTTGTCTTCTCACTACTGCTTTGTGTTGAGGACTATAAAAGATATCCAGAGGAGGAATTTCTTCTATATTAAGCACAAGTTCGGAAGATTGAGTGATAGGAACATTTTCTTTTTCTGAGACATTGCTGACTATGGTCGAGATTACTCCTTCTGCATTCTGAGTATTGCTAGTAGGTGATTTTGGGATTTTTCCTTCAAGATCGATAAGCTCGTTGAAGTTTTCCCATTCCTTGTCCAGCTCGGTTATGACAGGTGGTGGTTTGATGATGAGAGAGGGAGGATCTTTCTGCGGGCAGGTAGTAACTTTCTGTTGTGAAATTTTCATCGATTGAGCCGTGTCTTTAGCTGCCTCTTCATTCTTATTTTGGTCATTCCCGGATCTTTTAGAATGTTCAGATGTTTCTTGTGCAGACATAGACTCAGATCTGGAACTACTTGAATTCCCACTGAGGCTGATGCTTGGAGTTGGCTCTCTGGTAGGTAATCGTAGCTTTTCTAAAGGGATAGTAGCCAATCTTTTTTCCTTGTATATCGTGAACTTTTGGAAGTCTTCTAGAGATAATTGTAATTGGGATTCCCGCAAAATTTCTTGGAGTGAGCTTTTATTTTGGAACAAGTCATCAAATAAATCCTTTTTGCCAAAGAATACTTTTACCTTGACCATAGTTGTGAAATTCTGAGCAATTTCATTTAGGTCAAATGGTCTTTCCGGGATTTTAAATAACTGGAGACATGTTATATTCTGTATCTCTATGAATGCATGACCTACATCGAACAGTGAAAAGGCCCCACAAGCCATAGGAAACTGTGGCCATATGGCCTTCTTCTAGTCCTTTAAATCTTTTGTTAGGCCGCCTTCTGAACAGGTTTGATAAGCAATCTCTCGAGCTAGAAGTTTATCGGGGATGTATAAAGGTAGAACATGAGGGGGGATAGTGCTTCCAAAAAACTCTAATATAAGTGAAGAATTCCTCCCCGAACCATCTTGCAATGGGGATGATATCTATCTGTGCCTCGGGTGAGCACCTTGGGGAGTCTTTATCATATATCATTCTATATAAAGGTAGGATAAGCCCGTGACAAATTTGGTAAAAATGTGGAACGAATTAGGAGTCCCATAATATCTTATGATAGACATGAATGGATAATGGGTCCTGAGTCGTCCATTTCCAACCCAAAACAAGAAATTTAGACACATAACAAATAGAGTCCATAACATATGCGGATAGGAAAAATGGGGGATAGATCCTTTGAGACATGGATCTTTTAGACCGGTAATTGAGAATAGCTGTGACCAGATTATCAGAAAAGACCTTGGCCCAATCTATAATTACGGAATTTGTAGCAGCATTTATTAATGGCAACCATTCTGTTGAAAGCTTATTGATATCTGTCTTCCCAAACAATCTACAAAGCATGGCTGCAGCAAAACAATATGGGGAGGTGAGGGAACTAGTGATGTACATACCGCTTATCTTTCTTGAGAGGTTCATCTTTTCTGAACCAATCCTTGGTGGTCTCCGATAGGTCCGGGTTTTCTGCCATGAATTTCTCATTGAATTTCATGTTGTAAGTTTCCTGCGACTCAGGAAGATGGTACAGGAGTTTTAAATCTTGTACAGCGAACGATCCAATGAGCCCTTGTCCTTGGATCTTGAACTTTCCATCTTTCATTTCTGCATTATCAAGTATCCACTTGATCATGTCCGTATACAGGAGAATTTTGGGTCTTTCTCCTATTCTATGTAGGAATGAGCAAGCTAATTCTTCTAGGGATGCCTCGTAAGATCCCTGTGAATCTGAGCTAGCGGCAACCTTCATTATTGTGGGGTTTTCTTCTTCAAGAATTCTGTACATGCCTTCCCATGTTGATATCCCCGCGTCTTTGTTACATGCAGTGTCTGTGTATAATGGTGTCATCCCCTTCACCTCAGAGCTCTAAGCTTTACTTTTCTTTCCCATTTCTTCCGGCATATTGCCTTGTATAGTGCTCCGCTCTCTGTTCCTACAGTTCACAAGTGAAATGGAAATGATTGATCAAGAAAGGCGATGGGAGAGTTTTAAATGTAGCAGATACATCAAATATGCCACCTTACATGAAGAAATTCTTCGAAAAGCACGCGTCCATGTTTCATTAATAACTGGCAACTAATCCTTTATTAACATTCAAAGCGCATGATCTTGAGTCAGATTATAATAGGTGGCCTTTCTTGAATAACGTGCCCGAAAGATTTGCGATGGAGCGATTCTGCGATTTGCATCGTGGCATCGCAGATCGCTACATCGCAATCATCGCATATCGCGATATCACAATGTCGCAGATCGCAGAAGTTTTATGTTCTCCAAATTTCTCTAGCCTATTCCCTGTGATATGCGATTTTGTGATCGGTGTTATCGCAAATCGGTAAATCTTGAAGTTTTTCTTATTGCGATGCGATAGCCAAATGATGGGACTTTACTATCATTTTGCGACACAGCTTTCCTCTTTTGATATTTTTCTCATCATAACTTAGGTTTTTTAAAGTATTCAAAAGATCTTGCTAAGCTTACGATGGTGACCTTATTTTGGAGAAAAGAAACTCTTGCTTTTCCTAAAATTTTAACTAAGGGTCCCCATTCATTTAGTATTTTGGATACCACTTAAATGAAAAAGGGGGTGGTTGTTGCTGGCCACAACAAAAGGGTAAACAATCAAATGGAGGCATATGATCGGCTAAAAAAGTGGAGGTGATGATGAGAACACGACCAAGGCTTAAAAGTTGATGATAATGCATTCACAATGGTTATTTACCGGAGATCGGTTCATTTTTTAATGAGCTTAAACTATGGGGGAAACATTTTCTCATTAGTTAGGTTTAATTTTTAACAAGCTTGAACTTCACATAAAAACTACTCATGATAATGGTCATTGATTATTTGATTCACCGTTAGCACTTTGTTCTTTCAAAGGTCGTGCTACCTGTTCAATTTCTTCATCAAACCGATTAGAAATGAAAACATATTCTTGATAAAAAACACTAATACCTTACTCGAATTATGTGAATAGTAATTTAGAAGTGACTTTTACCTCTCATTTTACCATTTCATTTGAATTTGGTTTGTTGGAGCTCTGGAGGTGTTTTTCCCCCCTGATTTTCACTAGCTGATTCTAGGAGATTCTTGGCGTCGTCTGGACCAGGTAGGAGCTAAACCTGTGCTCTTCAATTGCATTCTTTCCTTTTTGAATTTTGAGCATGTTTCCCTACTTTGCTGAGGCTCTAGGGTTTTGAACAATTCACCTTGGCCCCATATTACCCTTCCTATATTGAAATGTGTGATGCATACTGGTCTTGTCACTAGTCATTCAGTATGCATCGCTCCCAGTACATTGCTGGGGTGCGATGGGTGCAAGGAAGGAAACTTTTGCACTGTTTTCTTAGGGAATTTTTGCATGTTTCTACCAAATCAGGACCCTGACTCTTCTCTTGTTTTTTTTTTAGAGATTCATCAAAGCAAAATGGTTGTTACATGGCGAGAACGTGATCATGAAGAAGAGGAAACGGTTGCTTTACATGATCCGTGTACGGTAACTGCACTTCGGAACTGTGGCCTGTTGAAGTTTTTCTGCATCTCTAGCATGAGGCAACAAATCAACTTGTTGCAATATTTCCTCGACGCCTGGGATCCTACCAACCAGGTGTTCTAGATCAGGGGAAAATCTATCCCCTTGACTATCATGGACATCTATTTTTTGACTGTTTTATCGAGGCATGGCGCCCCTCTCTCATTATCAGGCTCTGCTCGCAGGGGTGAATCCGTGAGAGAGTACATTCGCTGACACTGTAGGGAGGGATCTCAGCTGAGTAAAAATAGAAAGATCAACATCTGAGATGTCACTGATCGGCCCTTGAGGAGCATTATGTTCACCTTTGCTAGACTCGCTAGTAGTGCGACTCTTCATATAGCTAACAAGTCTTATATGCAATACACCTTACTGTCTTGAACAGAAGGTGTTCAACTGGTGTGACGCAGTACTCTTTGTGATGAAAGAACAACTGACCAAGGTGAAAAGCGGAAGATCCAAGAATTTTGGCTATGGTTCTATTTTGACCGCTTTTGCTTTGGAAAAGATCCCACTGATGTAGCCGCAGTACATCTCACTTGGTTTACCTCCACCAACTAAGCCACAGATGCAGAGATGGGTTGACCTCATGTCCCGACATGCTGGCCAGCCCCAAATTTCCTTCTCTGATACCTTCTTCGAGTAGTTTGACCGCCAGGAGATGGTTTACACCAAGTTTCAATATGCTATTATGGATTTCCGGGGTGACCCGGATTTGGTGCTGCCAGCTGGTGGGCAGTGGGGTGCTATGGGTAAATTCTCTGACCATATCTCTGTTTATTGTTTTTATAATGTTCTTATGCTTTCTTTGATCAAGACTAATCAAAACTCATGTGCTCATGCAGACATTGGACCAGTTCAACCAACAGTACGCCAAAGAGAACCAGCTGCCGCTCCGGCAGGAGAGGCTGTGGGGAGGGCCATCCTCCGCAACCTTGACGTGGCCAAGACTCTTTTAGCATTAGAGGATCAAGTCGAGGGTCTCACCCTTGGTATTCCAAACGTGATGGCTGACAAGCTACCTCTGAGGTTGCAATGACATACCACTGGTCTGTCGAGTCTATGGACTAGGCTTTTGCGCATGATTGCACAGGTTGTGACTTATTATCACCAGCATCATTAGACTAGGGTGCCCCCTAGAATTTTGAGTTTTGGGTAATTTCACTGATTTTTTCTTGGTTGCAGAACATTATGTATAAAATATAAACAGTTATATATATATTTTTTATTTTCGAAGCTTTATTTTGGTTAAGTTACGTGATCCTGTTGCAAATATTGATGAAATGCTTCTTTTTATAAATGTTGCAAATGTCTATCTAACACATAATTTGCCAATGAGTCTGTTAATGTGTTTAAATTTCTGTAAATATTTTGATATTGGATGAAATTGAACTACCTTTCCAAAATCCCAACCCTTAGGAACATGAGATATATAGTTGGATTCCATACAG
Source organism: Pinus taeda (assembly GCA_000404065.3). NCBI lineage: Eukaryota > Viridiplantae > Streptophyta > Pinopsida > Pinales > Pinaceae > Pinus > Pinus taeda. Next base: position 100,380 of record APFE030100548.1, read on the forward strand.
AGTAGATACCAGTGAGTTGTAGAATGATGAGTTGTGAGTCTAGCCTGACAATGAGTTGACATATGCCATGTGCGATGGCATCAGAGAGGAGTTCTATCAACGTGATGTATTCAGTGATATTGTTTGTTGACTGACCAATACATACCCCCTTGAAACTCACTAGCTCACCGCTAGGATCGAAAATGGCCCAGGCCGCAGAGGATAGGTTCCGTGAACTATGACTCGCTCTGTTAGCATATCCAAAAAATGACTCCAATAGGTTCGTCATCTACAACAAATGAAAAAAGTGGATTACCCAACCAAAACAATTACCCTTAGCGAAAACAAAAAATGTAACAAAAGCATAGGGATTACTATGCTGAATTAAGCATAGTAACGCTTGAGGTACAACTCGTTACGGGGTTGCGCCAGTGGAATCCCATCATAATCCATCAACTCATAGGCTCCTTTTGCTAATACATGCTTAACAATATAGGGACCCATCCATAAAGACTTGAACTTACTTGCTCCCAACTTATCAGACTCTTGGTCGTAAAGTAAGACCAGGTCGCCTTTTGAGAAGACGCGAGGTTTGACATTTTTGTCGAACTACACTTTGACTCGTTTCTTATGGGCTTCATTAGCTGAAGCTGCATCATGATGGGTTTCATCCAATTGGATTAATTCCAAGAAACGAGCCTCTTCTTCTGAAGTTCTGGGGAGAAGGTCGACCGCGAGTTTGAGGGACGAGATTTCACACTAAACTTGCAAGATTGCTTCTAGGCCATACACCAATTGAAAAGGTGTAAACCCGGTTGCATTCCTCACCGATGTTTTGTATGCCCACAAGGCCGAGTATAGGATCAGGTGCCAACTCCATTTATGGACTCCAATCATCCTTTGCAACATGGGCTTCAGGGCCTTGTTGATTGCCTCAACTTGTCCATTAGCTTGTGGATAATATGGAGTAGAGCTATCGTGCGACAGTCCTAATTTGGCAGCCATCTCAACCATCATGTGATTGGGAAAATGCGATCCATGATCTATGACTATGGCCTATGGAACGCCGAATCTGGAGACTATGTGATTGAAAAAGAAATGGGCAGTCGTTTCGCTGTTGTTGTTTAATGTAGGCATCGCCTCGGCCCATTTCGTAAAATAGTCTACTGCGACTATGATATGCCCATGCCCTCGGCTGAGGTGGGGTTACATGTCATTAAATCTATGCCCCATTTGGCAAATGGCCCAACAACAACTATTGGTTGCAGAGGTGCGGGTGGTCTCCTGGTTTTACTATCGAAGATTTGACAAGCATGGCAACTTATGACTGCTATTATGCAATCTTTGAACGTTGTTGGCCAGAAGTATCCTGCTCGTAAAATATTTTGCATCATAGCATAACCAGATTAATGTCCCCCACACATGCATAAATGACAATCATTCAGGACTTTTTCGACCTGCACATGGGTGAGGCACCTCTGCAAAACTGTATCAATGCCACGACGATAAAGCATATCACCGACAATCACGTAGTCTTTTGCTTGGTATTGAATGCGTCATTGTTCCGAGTGTGAGGTATTAGACCTATATGTTTGGGTTTGGAGATAATTATAGCTCCATACCATGGATTTCTTGAAGATATCAGAAACAATTTTTCATCCACGATTGCTTCTTCGGACATTGCATCATGGGACGTCGATGGGAGATCACATAATAACTTCGCGAAAACTAGGGCTTTCCTTGATTTGGATTTTTTGAATTCTTGGTCAAACTCTTGTAAAATTTCTATCCATTTTGAATATTTTACCCCAAGCAACTGTCGTGACAATATATAAGTCATGGGGTTGCAATTTGATAAAATGGTAGTTTTTCTGAAGAGGACGTAGTGTCGAAATCTCTCTATCATTTGAACAATTGCTAGGGCTAGCTTTTCAACATAGGAGTACTTCATTTCCGTATCATTTAAGTTTCAACTTAAATAATATATAGGATGTTCAGTTCCATTATCTTCTTGAACTAAAATCATCGCTATGGTCGTATCCACCGCACCTAGATACAGGTTAAAGTCTTTTTGATAATCAAGAGCCTACATTAATGACGCTTTTATTAGTGATTGTTTTAAAGCATCAAAGCAAGCTTGCGTTACCTAATCCCAAATGAAGGGTACTTCTTTATTCAATCAACGAGTATAACCTTTAGCAATTTCGGTGTAATTTGGAATGAACCTCCTCAGAAATTTTGCTTTCCCTTGGAGTTTCTGAATCTGAAGCAAACTTGAAGGTGGAGGCAAATCAATGATTGCCTAAACCTCAGGGGTCGAGATGAATACCATCCTTTGAGACCACAAAGCCAAGTAAACAACCAGAACTGACACAAAACACACATCCGTGCTAATTGAGTCGTATCTTGTAGTGTCAACAACGTAGAAATATCGCTCTCAAATGTTGCGGATGATCGGTCCACTTTCGCGAATGAGTTGGAATATCATCGAGATATGGTTGAACGATGTTCTTGATTACATGGAAAGCATAATTCATTGCTCTCTGAAATGTTGCCCCTGCGTTCTTTAAACCAAAGGGTAGCTTGCGATATGCGAATGTGCCCCACAGACAAATAAATGCAGTCTTTGATTGGACCTGTGGGTGGATATTTATTTGATTATACCCAGAAAATCCATCCATAAATGAAAAGATTTCACACCCGGCGCATTCATCAATTATCTGGTCAATGAAGGGTGTAGGGTAGTTGTCTTTCAGATAAGCTTGATTTAAATCCCTATAATAGACACACACTCTAATCATTCCTTGTTTCTTCATCACAGGAACAATATTTGATACCCAATTGGTTAGAGTAACTAGGTAAATAAAACCAGCATGGAGGAGTTTTTCAACTTCCGCTTTGATGGCAACGAATTTCTTGGGGTGCACCTAATGGAGCCATTGTCATACCAATTTGACATCTAGATACATTTTAATTTCGTGTTCAACTATGCTCGAGTCAATGCTTGGCATTTCATCATATGACCAAGCAAAGACATCTCTAAACTCATGAAAGAGAGTGTAATATACTTCCAGTTCTGAAGAAGAACAAGTTTTGCTGACATGAATATTCTCTACAACATCTATTTTGGTCGAGATATTTATGGCGATAGTCTCTTCAATATTGGATAGGTTTCACTTGGAATCCACCGTATTTACAGTATTTGACAAAAATTCAAGAACTGAGGGATGGTCAAGGTCACTCGAATTATCCTCCTTATAATCCAGAAGATGGGAACAATGGTGGTAATCTTCCCATGGTGCCCCGTCAATCATTATTGACTGAACTATTCCTTCATCTGTAGAATGTACTTGCGACCAACGATCTGAAGGGGTTCCATATTCCTTAGACCTATCTATCCAAATGCTTGATGAGTATTGATTCTGGTTTACCCCCCATGCCGAAAACATTGACTTCTACAATATTTCTATTGGGCTTAGAGGCAATACCTGCAGATGATCCATGTTAATATCATTTTCTGACATCTTTTGAATAGAAGATATCATATTGTAGGTTCCCACCTTGGCCACTTCCGCCAAATTGATTGGAGGTGGTAGGGAAAAAGTCCCCATTAACATAGGGTATTTTAGTAGGCCTACTCCAATATTTTGAAGCGAATTAGGGCTTCCATGGATCATCGGAATGCTTCCCGTAACTTGCAAACTATTGGGGAGAAATGTTTTTTGGTCGACGATTGTAATTCTTCCTTGGAAAGGAAATGCAATCTTCCTAAAGTAGGTTGACACAACGGCAACCATGGCATATATCCAGGGCCTTCCCAGTAGGATGTTGTAATCTAGGTTTCCGTCGATAACTTCAACATCAATTTCTACTATTGCCCCCCCCCCGGTTTGACTTGCAAGTTACTCAATATCCCATATGGGGTATGTGTTCATCCATCAAATGCTTTTAATGTTGTTTATGATCACGACAAGGTTGGAGATCCTAAATTTTTCCAGCAATTCATCAACATAATGCATGTAGATGCCCCCTCATCAATAAGTATTCGATGAATATTTTTTTTGAGGGCTTTCACTTGAATAAGGAAATCTAGTTGAGCTGGTAACTGAGGGTCATATCCTTTGTGATTAAAGGATACAAGATTGGAATCCATTGGGTCAATCCCATCTATCGTTGAAAATAAAGCCTGTCTTTAGGAGGGGCAATTTTGCAGTACCTCAAGTATCAACATAGCAGACAGCGACTGGGCCAGATCCCCCACTATATTATAATGGTGTGATGCTCTAGCACTAGGATTAAACGTCGATTTGTGTACTACTCCCTTTGGCAGTTTTATCATTAGTTTAGGGATGATGGGTGGCACAACTTCGGGTGAAGTTGTTGTCAAATTAGTGGGTTGATCATTATCCTTGTTGTTCAACATCTATGGATTCCCGTAATCTTTATTCCTTGTCGATATCAAAGTATCATTTTGTTGCTTTGAAATAGACAACATTAGTAATTGGGACGGGGAAGCATTGTCGCTAGCAACTAGATTTGTTCCTAGATTTGAAAATGGATCAGTCAATATTGCCGAGTTTTTTGTACTCTTGAAGAATTTTCTAAGCTTAGCTTTATATGGACACTCTCTCGTCCAATGATCCTCATCACATATTAGGCATGGACGATTTGGTTTCCTATCTACATAAGGGTTTGCAGAATATTTTTCAGGAGACGACTCCTCCTGTTTCTTCTTCTTCCCTTTCTTTTTCTTCTTACCTCCTGGTTGCTTGGGTTCTTTTCCTTTGTCTGTCGATACGACATTTACTTCTGAGGCAAGAAGTTCCTCATTTGCATTTTGACTTGAAACCATACGAGCTTTCTTTGACGTAGCCTTTATGGTTTTTGTGCTAGTCGTACCTATCAAGGATTTCATGATAGAGTGTGCTAGACTGAGTATATATCAAGTCTAGATATTGTGCATGAGAAATAACTTTCTCTTCAGTGACGACTCCTCCATTTGCCACATCTTCTGTAATAGAAGGTAACAATGACTTAATAAACCATTCAGCCAACAGTTGATTAGGAACATATGTTTTTACCATTCTACGATGACGTTGCCACTCATGAATATGATCGAATATGTGAGTGGCCATCGTTTGTTTGAAATTGGTAAGAAGCTCTGTTCTCGTTTCGTACCTTATGGGTAACTGAAAATGGGTTAAAATGGTTGTGGCTAGGGTACTGAAGTTATCAAACAAAGCTCTCGACAATTCGATATACCATTTTACTGTCGGAACAGTTAACGTTCACTGAAAAAGGCGAAGCCTGATTGAATCATCATTGAGAGTGTTCGATGAAAACCACAAATGAAAAGTCATTACATGATTCGATGGGTCTTCACCCAGATTTCCATTAAATTTAGGAATATCTGACAGAAGTTTATGCAGAATCGCCAGCGACCAAGGGGCGTAGGCAATTGGATCATTCATTAGTCTATTCAGATCCAGTAACTCTAAAGTCGCTACAAAAGGCAACTGTTGATTTAGGCTCGGTGAAGCATACCCAGGATAAGATGGAATTGGCTGAGCAGTTGGTCTTTGCATACCAGCGTAATGCATTTGATGTTGGTAAATTTGGTAAGGTTGATGGCCATGACCATTATGAAATGATTGATTTTGATCGTTTTGAATATATGGCTACCCATTATTTGCAAAGACTTGTTGCTGGGGTCCTTGGTAAGCTTGTTGGAATTGCGGTTGTTGGTATTGCACCAGACATGGTTATGAAGCCGTGAGCTATTTTCCAGTACTGAATATTTGACCAAGATGAGAGGTAATGATCCCCGTTTGAACCTGGGTCGTTCTGCTAGTCGGTGATTGTGGTCGCATCATAGGGAGAAGAGGTTGTTGCATTACGAGCTAAGAAACCTGAGGTTGGCATACAATGGGCAACGCTTGTACTTGCGACAATGCCACAATAGCCAGCATAGTGGGGATATTTGACATAGGTAAACTTTGTTGCATTCAGTATACAAGTCTTGGTTGTTGAGGCAGGATTGACACCCAACCGCTAGATGTAATTCCAGCATAACCTGAATTCTGTTGTGAACTCTTGTATGGTTGTTCTCCTGAAGAAGACAGTGAAAGGGTATATGGCCCCCCATACAGCGGTAGTCCAGTGCTCAAAGGAATAATTTGCCTTTGGGGACCAGATTGCCCAAATTGACACTGCGAAGGGTCAATTTGTTGAGACTCAACATAAGAGATTCGAGATACTATTCCAGACGAACAAACGGGAACAGACCACACTGTTGAAATAGCCCCTAGATGGATTCCATCCAGCGATTGAGAGCTAGTTGGGATAGATGGCACACCGACGAACATTGTCGGAGTAGCAGCAGGAAGTTCTGCTGATGTTGTGTTGGATGACACAGTCCTAGTTGTCGACGGTTTTTCAAACATATTTATTCTATCCAAAAGATTCCTCAGTGATTCTTCAAGAACTTCCAATGGTGGGAGACTAATTTCTGATGAAGAAGGATATAGGATGACCCCAGCTCCAAATTGCGATGGAGTGTTAGATGGAGGATCTTCCACAATCTCTTCTATGGCAATCAATCCAGGAGGAAGAGGTAGACCATCAGGTCCATAAAATATTTTTGGTGCCGAAGAAGTTATGAGTTCAGTAGCGACAGATATTTAGGGAGTAACACCTTCCGAATCAATTGTAGATGGAATCGATTCGGGGATAGAAGTTTTCACCATCACACTAGGATCAGTTGAAATGTCCTCTTGTGGCTGCAAAATTTCTTCTGTAGAGGAAAGGATACCAGAAATGTTTAGAGTAACCAGAGTCTCTGAGGATGTTGGAGTACTTGCCCCTACCAACCTAGGGGACTTCGATCCGGTCAAATGAGTTCGTTTTGTCCGGAATAGTTTCGTTTCTGGAGTCAACAACGGTTGACTCGTAAGTCTTCGCGAAAGACGGGGTTTTTTTTTACTTTCTTCCATGATTTCGGAATACTTGATCAACTCAAATAAAAAGGGGAAAAATGATTCCGAATTAATTGAATTTTAGACGCTTTGACACAACTTTTTTTTCAAGTTTTAAGAGTCGAGAAAAAACAAAAGATGACTCTAGTCGCCTTCGATTTTTAATGAGCTTGAAGTGACAAGTGCTCAGATGGACCTTTTCCTTTAAGGAGTCTGAAAAGGAATGAAAGAGACTACTCTGGAAATGTAGATAGAGGGATTACCAAACCAATCGCAAAATTTCAGAATACTTTTTATGGTACAGTAGTCAATCTTCCCGAATGTTGTGTTCAGTGCATTGCGATTGATAGGGCGGCAGACACGGCTTCCTAAGGATAAAGGATATAGCCTATTGTGGTCTCCCAATATATACCTGATGGTACATGGGAGCACAAGTCCGTATTGGCACTTGTCATCTCAAAGAGGAGGAATCACCCAACCAGCAATGAAAGCGATAGTTACCAGGGTTAACGACGCCAGAATACATCTCTAGCCTAGACTTCTAGATGTTGTGCTCTAGGTTTCAAAGCATTTTTACGTTCATTTAATTTATTTTATAGCTGATCTTTTTTAAGAATTTTCCTTTCAGGTTCACCACGTGATGTAGATATACAATTCCTAAAATGCAGTCTAAGATGACAAACAATCGTTTAGTCTTCTTTTGCAATGAAAATCCTAGCTACTAAGGAAAGAAAAATGGGATTCTTTCAACAAAGAGCATAGAGCACACACTAAATGCATTGTCCTAAATCAAACCAATAAGTAGTCTAAATGCAAATGCACATGCATGTATTTTTTTTCAGCCTTCTTAATGTGTGAATGACTAGAAGAATGCTAACTCCAAATCTAAATTATCTTTTCAAAGCGACAATACTAACAAATTTCTCTTCAAAATGAAGTGAATATAACGGCGACACCTTGCGATTTTGAATTGAAAAATTGCTTTTGACACTTGAAAACCTACTAATTCAAATCACATACAAGAGTAACAATATAATTGACCATCAAGAACTATAGGATTCTCTTCTATGACTGAAAAAAACACTTGTGACACTTCCAAATCAAGAAACGACAGTCTGATTACGCTACTTCTTTGTAAAACAGAACTGAAAATGGCGCACAATACATAAAAAAAATTATAGTTCTTTGCACAATGGAGGTGGAATGATGGAAAGGAAGGGGGTTTCCATAGAGCTATACTGACCACAGACAACAAAACCCCTAAATAGAGCTAAAGAGAGTGAATAAAAACCAAAGTTTGAAGGCAAAATTAACCTTCTCTGACCATCACACCTGTTACACAGGGAATCCAGTATGCATCTCACCTATTGCACACAGGAGGTGCAATGCATACAGAATTCCTTGAAGAGAGGGTGCGATGGTACCAATGCGAGACTTTTAATTGGTCTTTGGTCACAATTTGCAGTTCAGTTCAGGGATTTAGGTCGAGTAAGTGATGTCTAGTGAATATAAATCACAGGGGCTGATCTAAAGAGGTTACTAGAGCCACCACTACCGCAATTAGAGTGTTTGTAGATCGATTGTTCAATTTATAAACAAAACCCAAAGATAGACTGAATCAACATTGATCTACTTTGCACTTGCATAGAAAATGTAGTTCGGAGGCTAGCTTTCTTGACTTCAGGCTCTGTCTGTAAGTTTATAAAACAATAAATATAAACTAGCAAGCAATCTATTCGCTCCCCAGTGGAGTCGCCATTTTGTTATCAGGAAATTTAGTGTCCACTCGAAGCTGCTAGTCCCAATAAGACTGGTAGCTATCTTAGAAACAAACAAACTAAAACTACTTTTTCTTTCCTTTATGAGAAGTAGATAAGAGGAGAACAAAAGACATCAGCCTCAGTCTTGTGCTTGGTTCCTTGTTTAGTTCTTCTCCCTTCTGGCAGATTTTTGCTGCTCCTCTTTGGTTTGCCTAGCTTCACAGAGCACCTGTGGAATCAAAGCAACATAATACTATCGAAGAACAAAGATCTACAGTCATAAGTAATACAGGACCAGATATGTATTGGCCACACAAATGCATATATCAACAAACATACAAGAATGTGGATGAAAACTTGAATAGCTTTATTAATATCAAGAATAGCAAAGAGGATTACAACCAATTGTTCTGACCTAGCATCATCCTCCAGCAAGAAAGACCTTCTTCACCTCATGTAAAGCTTAGATCACCCAACACTATGATGTTGCACCAGGAAACCAACAACACTTCCTTACAAGATACAAGATTCGAGCCTCTAGATCTTTGTGATGAGGGATCCATATATAGATGATTGTAGGGGGTGAGTCAGCTTCTGGGTTTTTGATTAGTGTCCTCTATCTGATATTTCTTAATTCCAAATGGAGATTGATGATCTTTTACTCATCCCTGGGTGAATTCAGAGAGGCAAGTGTCAGAGGAGAAATTTCTGGAAGATTCCATGATCCTCCACCTCACAAACTGTCCTTGCCATTTGTCCATTCTCGCCCATCGCACCCTACAGAAGGGCTTTCCAGTATGCATCGCACCCTTTACACTGAGTAGGTGAGATGCATCACACCCTTTACACTGAGTAGCTGAGATGCATCGCACCCTTTGCACTGGCAATTCTGTATGGTCCAGTTTTGACAAGTTCTAAGCAGTTTTCTATGGAGAACTTCTGGGAGATGATGTAATCAGCTGACCTTGTTCCTTTAAGGAGTGAAGAAACACTTTTAGGGACTTAGGAGCCCTTGGTTTATGGACATTTGTGATTGGGGTTGCTGCCCAAAAATGTCTATAACATTAGGGTCCATCAAAAGTATGCAACATAGGTATTCCTTGGATGAGGAATCAAATTATACATCCAACGAGTGTTTCGTCTTGAAATTTGAGTAAACCCATAGGGAGATATGTTGAAAATATGAGTCAAAAAAATAGTTTTTTTCTTTTTTTCCCTCTTAAATTTGATGATGTAATCTAATCTTATTCCATTATTGCCACTATTATTTTATAATTTTCTTAGGAGGCCGATTTTAGAATTTCAAGATTCCCCTAATGGGAACTGGTTTCAAAACTTTTTGAGCATTTTAAATTGATGTATTCACATGTTTTTAGCATAATAGAGAGGGCCAAGCAATTGGAAGTTGGACCAAGGAGACGTATCACAGGATGGGTGAAATCCTTCATCATGTTCTTCTATGATATTTTTATAGTGATGTTTAAGGCTTTTATATGTTGTTGTTCAGCCATTTGTTTATGTTAATTTCCACATAAAAATTACACAAAAGAATTCAAAAACCCACGTTTAAACTTGCAAATAATTTCATAAATCCTCAAGCACATTTAATATATTCTGAAAAGGAATTTTAGCACAAAAAAACTAATTTTCCAAATTAGATCACATTTGGTATCAGAGTCCTTGGTTGTATTTGTGCAAGAAGGATTTAACTATTTTGTTGGGTACCAAATCGGGTCGTCTTTTTGTCCATTTCCATTACCCATTTTGACCTTTTGTACTCATTTAGCTATGTTGTCATGTTAAACTTACAAGGTAAATACCCCCTTACTTGTCCATTTGGTATATTTTAATTAGTGAAATAAAAACGCATGGATTCTATCCATTTTCAGTACTAAATTATGTGTTTCACCATAGCGTGGAGAACAAGAACCCTCACTTTAGCATATCGCAACAGATCTGGTAATGGCCAGTTGAAAGGAGGTCGCGCAACTCGGGGAATAGGTTCCCTGAAACTATTCTTAGGCCTTCTTACTATCTCAGACATTGGATGCCAATACCGTTCCAATCGATGTACATCTTTGTATCTGTAGTTACTATGTTTAAGGGAGATCTGTTAATCTCCCTCACTGTGTATAAATTGCAAGTTGTTCTTTTGAATGGTGGTTCTCCCATAAGTATTGTAAAAATCTGTTACCGAGTAATAAAAGATCATATATTTTGTTGTTCTAGTCTTTTCCGTGGCTAATGCAACCTTGTTCAAAGAGATGGGCCACTCTACTGATCAGGTGTTGCATCCTTGTGTGTGTGATTTATCGGTTTATGTTTGTTGTTACAGTTCTTTATTGTTTATGATTATTTCAGTAGTTCTGTAATTTGTTAATCTTATAGCCATGCTTTGAATCTTAAACCATTAACCCTTGGTTGGAAAGGATTATGTGTTTGCCCCTACATATGCCTTGCGCATTTCCTTGAAAGGATACACATCTGGATTGACAAATTAATGTCGGAATAAGGTGGATAAATCACTCCTACCTGGACACCAACATTTTGGTGCCATTGTCAGGGACGCTAACAAGGTTCAAACAATGATCCGAACCAACCAGAGGGTCAATCTCTTGTCCTGGGGAGAGAACAAGTTTTCTAACTCTGCTTCAGGTCCTAAGCATAGGTACTCTTTTTGCTTCTTTTTTTTTGTTTTTTTTTAATGATTTTTGGCCATTATCTTGCCCTGGCAAAGGAGTATTTTGATGCCCTGCTTCATGCCTTGAGTTAGATTTATTTCTTTTTTTAACCTGTGTGTGCTTTCTTTTTGGGAAATCCCTAGCTTTTACCCTAAGGAGGGACAGGTCTTTTGACACCCTGCTTCAGATCTGCGAGTATTATGGCTTCCTGTGGTTTGTGATTGTTTCTGGTTCTTGTCCTAGGGAGGGAGGAGTCCTTTGACACCTTGCTTCGGGCTTGAAACCCTAAATTTTTGGTTATAGCTGCCTTTCTTTTTGTTAGTTCTTTCATCTTGGGGAAGGAATGGTATTTTGACACCTTACTCTAGGATTGAAGCATTGTAGGTTCATACCAAGACCCTTCATCAATCCAACTTTTGTATGAACAAAGAACCAAATGAAAGGGGCAGAGGGAGAGCCCCAATGATGGGAAGACCAGACGTAGGAAGAGAAATGTATATTGAAGAGATCATAGCAAAGGCTAAATCTGAAGCATCCTCTCATGTAGTTGTGAGACGAGGAGCAAGAAGGGTGAAGTCATAAGGACAATTAGTGGAACAAATAGTATTAGTTGTGGCATTCTTTGGTGACTCAACACAGTAGGTTCCTTTGATTGTGGAGGAAACATCTAGCAGTAGACTTGATCCAGAGAATCTTGCACTGGTGATAGCAGAAGAGGAAGTTGCAAGTAGAGCATCGACAGAGTCAGACTATTCTAGTAAAGCAAAGGGAGTTGCAGTCAAAGGATCAAGCTATCAGGCCATAAGAGAAGGAAACGAGGAGATATTTACATCACCAAGGGACTAGGGAAGTGCTACCAAAGTAGCTTGAGTTCTGGTAACAAAGAATCCTCAGCCACTCTCTACAGAGCCTATTGAAATCACCAGTGATTATTAGAAAATATTCATGGCTCCTACAAATTCCACCATAGATTTCCCTATTAGAGATCTGGGAACCGGTGCGCCTACAAAACCTATTCCATTGGCAGCTCTACCAACCTTCCATGGGCTTATCTCGGAAGACCTACACACATTTCTACTTGAGTTTGATATAGTATTCCAAGGATATGACTACACAACAGATGCCCAGAAGTTGAAGATTTTCCCTTCCCCTCTAAAAGGAACGGCTCTGCGATGGTTCATGGGCCTCGAAGGAAAATCAATTTCCACATGGGAGGATATGTAGATGGATTTCCTGGAGAAATACTAGGACTACTGTAAATCTTGGAACATTAAGGAGGAACTCTTCAAGTTCACACAGAAAGAAGATGAAAGCTTGGAAGATTGTGTGGAGAGGTTCAGTTACACCTTATAGAGGTTAGGACATTCTGACCTAGATAAGGAGATATTAAAGATTATCCTCTTTCGATCCCTTCAAGAAGACTCGATGGAACTATTGAACATTGTGGGAAAGGAAGACATCTCCAAGGAGAAATTCGAAGATATTTGCAAATCATGTATTCAATGCCCAAGGGAGCTCGCAAGAAATAAGTAGGGGATCTGTTCAATAAAGGGATCTGGCAGGGGTGTTACAAAAGCATAAATTGGAAACTTTCTAGACAACCTAAGAACAGATATCCCCAGTACCCTATCAGCATAGATGGACACTTTGCAAGTAAAACAAAAGCAGCAAGAGTTGGATAGGGCTATGCCTGTCCAAAGTGCAGAAAGAAGCACCTGGAGAGGCAATGTTCACTAAATTCCATAGAGGAATGTGTGATCTGTGAGCTTAATCATGTGACAAGATCATACCCTTCCTTACCATCCTTGAAAGTAGTATTTCAAGGAATTGGGGAGGACACACAGTAACTATACCTCATGGGATCTAGGAAGCCATGGCAGCCTCGACCACAGATGGGAAATCAAGGTATGTACCTTGATCCATCTCAATCTTTTAATAATTGTAATATGAATCCTTAGACCATGCTTCATTCTCCCATGTGGCCGCAATACCAATACCCACCTTGGCAACAGTGGAATCCCCAAGCTAGTACGAGCTCTTCATGGGCACCAACTTGGCAAGGATCCACTCCTGGTCATTTTCCTCAGAAAATGCCACCACAGATGCCACAACAGATTCCCTAGTATTAGCTTCAACTGCCCTCCAATGTGCCTCTTGGTAACCAGCCTGCCCGTCCTCAGCTCCCAATGCAGCCTAACCCTAACCCCAACAATAAGGGAGCTCATCAAGCTGATGTTCTTAACCTGCCTTCATATAGTATCTCCATTGCAGAGTTGTACGAAATGAATCTACGATCAGGTCAGACAGTAACGTCCAACCTTCTCTAGTTATCATTGAACAACTTGATAGTGAAGGTAAGGAGGCAGAGCTGGTTAGTAAAGAGCCAAAGAAAACCAATAGAAACCAGATGCCTCCTGTCAAGCAACATAAATCTGAACCACCTTACCTAGAGAGATTAATCATGAGTAAAACATGTCCTCAATCTGAATTTGATTTGTTAGGAGAATTGCAGAATTTATTTGTTAAAATTCCCTTGTTATAAGCTATGAAGGATGTGCTAGTACAGATTAATGGGGTAGAGATTCCAAATGTGTTGGTAGACCTGGGAGCTACCATCAATGTCATCACCACTGAAACTATGCATGCGTTAGGACTTTGTAATTTAAAGCATACACCTATAGTACTGGAATTAGCAGATCGATCTACGATCAAACCTGTAGGGAAGTTGGAAGATGTGACAATTTCAGTGGATTCATGGCATTACCCCATAGACTTCCTAGTATTACATACACAATAGTCAGTGGGAGGTCATCCCATAATTTTGGGTAGGCCATGGCTAGCCACTGCAAATGCTTACATTGGGTGCGCCTCACGGAATATGATCATTTATAATGGGCATAACACTAAAAATTTAGTGTTATGTCCACCTGCAGAACCAAATTCACCTATTAAACCAACAGACGGTAAGAAGGCTATATCTGCAGTGGACGTTGAAGCGGAAGATGAAGAAGTAAGACCCATCCTTACTATCGAACAGGCTTTGCAGTTGAAAATGGAATCAGAAGATGATGTAATCACTTCCTTCATGGATGATCCTTGTTCTGTTTCAGAATCAAACCAACAGATCCTAGAATCTGTCCTAAGCTACGAGACTTAGGAAACTATGGAAACAGTAGGAGGATTAGAGGAACCACTTGGTGATGCACCTCATGAAAGTATGCAAGTGGAATTGGAACCTGGGAAAACTTTGAATATTAGCCCGAACCTATCAGAATCCCAAAAAGAGCAGCTTATAGACGTTCTACGGAAACATAAAGAGGCCTTCGCCTTGGATTATGCAGATATGAAGGGAATCACTGCCAACTTATGCACCCATCACATATACATCAAGGAAGATTGTCGTCCTATAAGACAACCTCAGATAAGAATGAACCCTGCATTGAAGAATGTGGTGAAAGAAGAACTTCATAAATTACTAGATGTAGGTTTCATCTACCCTATCTCAGATAGCCTATGGGTCTCACCATTGGCAATTGTCCCTGAAACGAATGGAAAATGGCGGATCTACGTAGATTATCAAGAGTTAAATAAGGCGATGCAGAAAGAGCACTTTCCCTTGCCATTTATTGGTCAAGTGTTAGACACATTGGATGGTAAGAAGTACTTCTCTTTCTGGATGGGTTTAGTGGATATAACCAGATCTAGATTTCTCTTGAAGATCAGGACAAGACCACATTCCCCTGGGGGACATTTGCATAACGGGTCCTTCCTTTTGGCCTATGTAATGCTCCTGCAACATTCCAGAGGGAAATTCTGGGAATCTTCTCTAACTTGATATATGATAGTGTTGAGATCTATATGGATGACTTTACTCCATATGGGGACTCGTTCATGGTAGGATTGAAAAATCTAGAAAAAGTTCTCTCAAGGTGTATACAAGTGCATGTCTCTCTGAGTACAGTGAAATGCCACATGATGATGGAAGAGGGAATCGTTCTGGGACATTTGCTCTCAACTAAAGGGATCAAGATGGATCCAGCAAAGATACAGGTAATTCTGCACTTCCCAACACCTAAAATGGTCACACATGTACGTATTTTCATTGGTTGTCCTGGTTATAATAGACGTTTCATAGAAAATTTCGCAAAAGTAGCACACCCACTATTTCAATTACTAATAAAAGATTCAAAATTTATGTCGTCAAAAGACTATGATGCAGCGTTTACAAAAATAAAAAAGTTAGTTTGCAGTGCTCCAATCCTTAGAGGACCTGACTAGGCATTACCTTTCCACATTCATACAAACGCCTCTCAAACAACAATTGGTGCAGTATAGGGACAAAAAGAGGATAAGGTACCTTATGCAGTCTACTATGTTAATAAAAATTTGGCTCCCGCTGAATTAAACTACATAGTGACTGAGAAAGAATTCCTTGCTATCATTTATGCCATCAACAAGTTCTAGCACTACATTACCGGGTATCCTACTTTTGTGCATATTGATCACGCAACCATCTGGTATTTAATGAACAAACCTGTTACCCTTGGTCGCATTACAAGATGGTTGTTGCTATTATAGGAATTTGATATCACTATAGTAGACAAACTAGGGAAAGACAATTTGGTCGTACATTTTTTATCTAGGATAGAACATGATGGTAAGGAAACACCAATTGAAGATGATTTTCCAGATGAGCATCTTTTTGTATTTTCTGCTAACACTCCGTGGTATGCAGATATTACTAATTATCTTTCTACAGGTAAAGTGTCTCGTCATCTATCCTATAAGGAGTAAAGGAAGATCATTCACCAAAGTACTTGATATTCATGGATGGTAGGATAACTCTTCCATACGGGAGTTGACTAGCAGATTCGGTGTTGCATGGCAGGAGTTGATATTTTCGAGATATTAAAAGCTGCACGCGACGAACCCCGTGGGGGACATTTTGCAGACAAAATAACAGGTCATAAAGTACTGTAAATGGGATATTACTATCCCTCCATCTTTCTTGATGCTTGAGATTATGTTCAGAGGTGTGATAGCTGTCAACGAATGAGACAACCTGGGAAAGCAGATGAAATGCCCTTGCAGCCCAAGATAGTCCTTGAACAATTCTAGAAATGGGCCATCGATTTGGTTGGTCCCTTCAACCCACCTTCACATTAGAAAGCTTACATCCTGGTCTATACCAACTATGTAACTAAATGGGTGGAAGCTAGAGCGATCACGAGAGCAACAGAGCAAGTAGTGGTAGACTTCCTTTTTGAAAAAATCTTTTCTAGGTACAGGACTCCAAGAGAAATTGTATCAGATGATGGATCACAGTTTACATCTCATATGATAGAAAATCTAATGTAGAAATATGGGGTCAAACGTAGAGTGACAACCCCCTATCATCCCCAGGCGAATGGACAGGTAGAAAGCGCAAATAAGGTATTGGAAAATATCTTGACAAAGACAGTAGCAAGCCATCATTGGGACTGGGCACAAAAACTTCCAGAAGCTCTATGGGCATACAGAACAACATGGTGGAATACAACAGGGTTTTCTCCAGATGAATTAGTCTATGGGAAATCCCCCTTGTTTCCGGAGGAACTTGAGATTAGTACACTCAGAACAACTCTGGAAGTAGGCCTAGATTTATTAGAAGCCCCAAAACACCGACTGGAACAGCTGAATAAGTTGGATGAGATTCAAGCAGTGGTTTTCTAGAAAACTACTGTTGTTCAATAGCAGAGAATGAAATGGCACAATAAATTTATCAAAACTAAGGTGTTTCATGTGGGACACTGGGCGTTACTGTATGACTCCAGATTTAAGGATTTCAAAGGAAAGCTTTGCACTCGCTGGATGGGTCCATATTAAGTGGACACAATGTTTGACAATGGAATAGTTAGACTAAGTACAATAAATTAATACAGTACCTCATTCCTAGTAAATGGGCATCATCTTAAATTATACAACCATCCAGCCTCTAAAGATGCTTTTGTTAAAAATATTTCTGCTTCATCTCATTTAATGGTCATTGGAAAACAAGATACCTTCACTCTATTCTAAAAAAAATAATAATAAATAAATAAATAAAACATATATCTATCTATCTATCTATATATATATATATATATATTATATATATATATGTATAATGTATATATGTATATATGTATATATGTATATATATTATATATATATATATATATATATATATATATATATATATATTTATATATTTATATATATTATATATATATATTTATATATATATATATATATATATATAATATATATATTATATATATATATATATAGATATATAGATATATATAGATATATTGCTATCTACTTGTTTATCTTTTGCAGGAACAACAAAGAAATATGGTGAGAAGAAATGTAACACTTGGCATTGTCACTTCACCAGTCATTAAGATATTGTTATATTCCACTGGTGTGTACCACTAAGTGTTGTTACTCCACTAAGTGCTATTACTTCATTAAGAGCTATTACTTCGTAACTATCGTTAGTCCGTAACTAATGTTACTCTATAGCTGTTGTTATTCCACTAAGTGTTGTGACTCCACTAAGTGTTGTTACATCATAGTTGTTGTTATTCTATAACTGCCATTACACTGCAGCTGCTATTACTCTGCAACTGTTGTTACACTGTAGCTACTGTTACTCTGCAACTATCGTTACAACGTAGCTGCTATTACTCCGCAACTGTTATTACACCGTAGCTGTTATTACTCCGTAACTATTGTTACACTGTAATTGTTGTTACTCCACAACTGTCATTACTCCATCGGTGCCATTACTCTGTCGGTGCCACTACTTCAGAACAACTGTTACTCATTGTCACTGTTACTCACTGTTGTTGTTACTCACTGTTGTCCTTACTCACTGTTGCTACTACTCACTGTGCTACTACCCACTGTGTTGTCACTCTGCTAGGTAAGTCTGCAGGTACATCTCCATCATTTTATGGATTTAATTAAATATTTCAAAAAGGATAATTAAACGTGTTGAGGACGACCATCATTAAGTTGGGGAGGGGGGGAGAACCATCATAATGAATGACAACATACCACGAAAAATCATTTATTGCACATAAATCCCACCTAACCGAATCTAATTATTTATGTATTCCATAATCATACTTTTAAAAGCGTTGGGATGTGGATTCATACGTGCCAAGTCATATCAGTCATTTTCCCCGCACGCCACATTTAATCTTCGGAACACACCGCAATGCCATCTTATTTCCAAGCATACCAGTACTAGATTTGTCATTATTTCCATATGTACCAGTATTGTTCATCCGATCATTCCCAAATCAACCATGACATTATTTCAATCTCCAGTGGTTTGGAGACTTGTCACTCTCCCTTGCCAACCAACTACAATCAACGTGCTAATTCTTCCTTCGCAGCAATGGGTGGCTGATCTATTCGACATATACAAGGGCAATTCGGAATAATCAGGAGGTATGGTTGGTTTTCCAGAATGTAGGCTAGGATGTGTATTTCGACAAGTTAAGGGGGTTAAATGAAGAAATGATAGTGGAATTTACATTCAACTTGGGAGAAGGAGGCTCTCATGTTCGCAAAATTGAGATCCTCGTAACAGAAGAAATCATTGCGGAAGTCTGTGGGCTTCCTCAAGTCACGCAACAATGGTTTATTTGAAGAACTACCCTTTCGGAATTCCCCGAGGCCTTCCTTCAAGCCGAAGAGAGTATAGCATAGAAAAGTTGGGGGTATGACAAAAATTCGCTACCATATCCATGGGAAGAAGTAGCAAAATTCATCATAAAATATATAAAATGCGAAGGAAGATACTACACCATCTTCAAATACCATCTCCACATATTATCTCACCTACGATTCCCACATGCTGCAGCTTTCTCAATGAATGTGCCCTACTTTTTGCTAAGGAATCTTCAGTTAATGACACATTCGAGTCAGGGGGTGTGGCAGGTATTAGCGGTGATCACTCAGCATGGGTTGGTTCTGCTGCTAATAATGAACGCCATTGGATAGATCCCGATTCTGTGGGAGCTGTTTTAGGACTCCACGGAGGAACAAAGAGCAGGTGTTATGGCCGCTAGGGCAGAAGAACCTGAAGCTATGGAGGAGGATCTTGTAGAAGATGATTATGTCGACCAGGAGGAGCCAGAAGAAGTGGAGATGGAGACAGAGGAACTGGGGGATGAGGTAGCTCCCCAAGAACAAGCAGAAATTATGGAGTCAATGGCGGATATGGGGGCTGATATAGAAAGGCCCACTAGTACCACAAATGAAGTTGTCCCATAAGAACCAGCTTCACCCGTGGAACTAGCAGAGCAAGTTGATGATATGGCAGTCACGAGAGCAAACCCACAATAGGCCAGCATGGACGAAGCATTTGATATGGTGACCGAAGGAACCCCCCAAGGATCTCATGCCACCATGGAGATGATGGTGGAGGAAAATCCATTTGAAGAGGAGGTCATGACCACTCCAACCATGGAACTTGGTGAAGAGGAAGGACAAAGACAAGAAGGGCCTAGAGTTGAGGAAACCATGGGACCCATGGAAGAAGCAGCAAGAGAACTAGGGCGTGAGGTTGAAACTGAACTACAAGAACCAGCATCAACTTTGGGGTCAAACATAGAAGGTGCTCCCCAATTCCCTTTCTTCACCTCGATTCCAAGAGGAGCGATGGTAACTCAATCCCATCGATAGGAAGAAAAGGAAGATTTTTCAATTCCGGTGGCTCTAAATCTATTACAAAGGCCACAAACTTACAGAGTTGAAGCTACTCAGGTGGCAGGAACCTTGGAGCAGGAAAGAAGAAAAGAAATCCTAGAGGTTGGAGAACTAGGAGGAATCCAAACAACCACATCAACGGGAGAGTATCTCGCCAGCACATTGCCGGTTGCAGGGTGTGTGTATGAAGAGGAAATCTCTGTTGGTGAAAGGGAGAGACCAAGTGAAATGGTCCCGACGAATGAGCTAATGATACAGTCAGGTTAGGGGGTTATTGGGCACGAAATAAGTGAAGAAGAGCGAGCATGGAAGGAAAATCCCCCAGTTGACACAGCAGAAGATGTTTCGAGGGATTTACCTACGGCTGAGGAAGTACTAGTTAAGCAAGAATGGATAGAGCGACGTGAACAACGAAGGCTTCTAGTGAAGCAAAAGTATCAACTGCGGTTCAGGGAGATGATGCAGCTCAAAATGGAGGCAAGGAAACTAAGGAGGAAGGTGCACATAATGCAGAAACAAATAAAGAAGTACAAGAGGCAAGCCAAAAAGGCCAAAAGTATCGGGGTTGACACAGAAACCCAAGTAGACCAGATAGTCATAACCTCTATTTCCACTCGGACAGACCCGGTCGAACGACTATTTGAAGATCGAGAGTATGCCTTAACAGTTGAAATATAGTCTTGGAAATCTACTGTGGCTCAATACAAAAACGAGTTCAGGAGGACTAAGGAAAGAGCCTCCACAACCATATTTGGATATGTGGAGTGCATAGATGTTATGAGGCTATGGCATATCAAGCAGCAGCTCAAGATGAGTAGTTGGAAAAGAAAGTGGCAGAATTGAAGGCCGACAAGGAGCATATGTTCAATCTAGTGCAAGAGTTTATGGCATGTCGTCCCCCTGCTTCTTGTTATTCCTTAGTTTTGCATGAACGTTTCCTTTTATTTTGCATGGAGCATATTAAGAATGAGATCAGCTATGAGCTGGAGGATGGTGTGCAATTCCTCCATATTTCGAGGAGTCATGATGTACCAACGCAACATCTAATGTGTGATTTTTACTTTCACGGGTACCTATTACAACTAGACAGATATTTTAACCCGATCCCGTATGTAGGGACATTCATTTAAAGGCCCTCACCTCTTACACTTTTAATTAGATTCAATGGTAGAAGGCTTGTAACACTTTGAATCCAATCAAGTTACAAATCCATTTATAGTAAGAGGGGAACATGAGAGGTCAAACACAATGTTCAATAAGCACAACACCTTTCTTGGGATTGGGGGAAACAAAGATAGAATGGTGAGAACACAAAGATGGTGTCTTGACCTTTGTGTCAAGCAACTCACCATATTTCAAAATGAGGCCCTTGATTCCTGTCAGAGGTGGATGATGTCACCTACACCTGTCCGAAGAAGAGAACCTTTTCGGGCACCAAATTTTGCACGAGTACTTACTAGAGTGCCCAAGTATGTGGCATGTCTTCAGACATGTGGGACTTGGTGGATGGGGATTTGGTTTCAGTTTCCTGTTCTCTGGTTGCCTGCCAAAATTTATACTCCAGCTTATGATGTCCCGAAGGAGTGGTGGAAGGAAGTTGTCCTTTCGAATGGGTTTAATGTTCCAGGAATAGAGATAGCCTTAGAATATGATCTTGTCGGGCTTCATGAGATTTATAGTTTGCAAAACCCAGACTTAAAGAGGAGGTAGACTGCATGAGGACATGCAGAAGACTAGTTGGGGGGAGATGTTGGGTACCAAATCGGGACACCTTTCTGTCCATTTCCATTACCCTTTTTGACCTTTTGTACTCATTTACCTATGTTGTCATGTTAAAATTACAAGGTAAATAGCCCCTTACTTGTCCAATTGGTATATTTTAATTAATGAAGTAAAAATGCACGGAGACTATCTATTTGTGGTATTAAATTATGTGTGTGACCGTAGCGTGGAGAATAGGAACCCTCACTTCAGCAAATCGCAATAGATCTGGTAACGACCAAGTGGAAGGAGATCGTGCAGCTCAGGGAATAGGTTCCCTGAAACTATTCTTAGGCCCTCTTGCTATCTTAGACATCTGATGCCGATACCGTTCCAACCGATGTACATATTTGTATGTGCAATTACTATGTTTCAGAGAGATCTGTTAATCTCCCTCACTGTGTATAATTTGCAAGTTCTTCCAGTAAATGGGGTTTCTCCCATCAGTATTGTAAACATCTGTTACCAAGTAATAAAAGATCATCTATTTTGTTGTTCTAGTCTTTTCCATGGCTGACACAGCCCTGATCAGAGAGTTGGGCCCACTCTTTTTATCAGGTGTTGCATCCTTGTGTGTGTGTGATTTATCGGTTTATGTTTATTGTTACAGTTCTTTATTGTTTATGATTATTTCTATAGTTTTGTAATTTGTTAATATTATGGCCATTTTTTGAATCTTAAACCATGAACCCTTGGTTGGAAAGGATTACATGTTTTCCCCTGCATATACCTTGCACATTACCTTGAAAGGATACACACCTAGATTGATAAATTAATGTCGGAATAAGGTGGATAAATCACTCCTACCTGGACACCAACATGTTTGCAAGTGAATTTCATGCTTACAAGGTTAAAAGTCAAGAGAGGAGAAGGGAAGTTGGTCGAAAGTCTTGAAGTTGGGTCAAGGGGAAGGAGGGAAAGGTTACGACAGTCTCCACCACTAGTTCTTCCTCAAGTTGCAATTGAGACTCTAGTGATCATGTCTCATGAAGGAGAACCTACAAACATGACAGAGGATGAGAAGGTATTTAGGAAGGCTTTCTTTGATTTGACAGATATGGTGAAGGTCTTCTATGAAGAGGGGAATACCAGACTGCAGGGTGAAAGCTCGAAACCTTCAAAGGAGAAGGTTCTTTGGGATGAGGAGGTAATGGAAATGGAGGTAAACTTCCACCCTCTCCATCATATTCTTCATCTTCTTCTTCACAAGAATCTTCACCCTCTTCCACTAACACAACCCTTACTCATGCTCATAAACATACCTCAAAAGGAACTAGTAAATCACCCTTATTGAAACTTGATGTTAAATTTGAACTGCCCATGTATAATGGTGAAGTGAATGTAGAGAAGCTTGACAATTGGGTTTGTCAGTTAGAAGTATATTCCAAAATTCAAAACCTTTAAGAGGATGATATAAAGATTGAATTAGCTTCCTTGAGGATGGAGGGTGCAACACTAGTATGGTGGGAATTAAAGAAACAAGAAGAGATAAAAAACACGGTAAGATCTCATTTTCCTAGTATGATTTCATTACTGCAATTAAAATACAATTCTACCCTCTAGCATATATGCAGAAATCCATCATGAATTGGTAGAACTTTAGACAACATAATGGTCAAAATGTGCAAGATTACACCCAAGAATTCAAAAAAAGGCCTCTAATGTTAGGTCTAGATTTACAATCAAAAGACACATTGCTTAAGTACATAGGGGGTTTACAAAATTATCTTAGGCATACTATCCTTATGTTTAATCCCAATAATATAGATGATTTGTGTGTGCAAGCCACTCATCTTGAGGCAGGAGGAAAAAATACTCCAGAAGATGGTAGTAAAAATCCATTTAAGGGTAAAGGAAAAGAAAAGGGTTTCAAAGGAAATAAAAATGCATCCATTAAAAAGGGAGGAGAGAAAAAAATATGTAAACATTGTTCCAAAGAGGGTCACGATGAAGCTAATTATTGGAAACTTCATCCTAAGATGAGGCCTAAGAAATTCAACAATAAAGGAAAAGAAAAGACAACTTTCATCATTCAATAGGAATTGGGATCTTATTTGGGTGATGAAACTAAAATTACAACCATGGGTATAAAAGTAAAAGAATCAATTGCTAGCACTAGTATGTCGAATTGTCACACTAGCACTCCAAATGAAGAAACAATGATTGAATTATTTCATGTGAAGGTAATCTCAAAACATACAAACATCGACACATTATCTGATAGTGGGTCTCAAGCCAACTTGATATCTGAAGACTTAGTCAAAAAACTTAATATTGAAACCATTTTACATCCTGAGCCATATCCATTGAGTTGGATATGCAAGAACACAAACTTATAGATTGCAAGAAAATGTATTCTTCAGTTTGCAATCATAGCAAACTTCATTGACGAAGTGGAATTAGATGGTGTACCACTTGATATATCAGGAATTGTTTTGGGTAGTCCTTACCTCTATGCTACAAATTAAATCTTCTATCATAATGAAAACAAGTAACACATGTTCAAATATGGGGTGGAGTATATTGTGAGAGCTCATCGCAAGAAAATAAGTCTTTCATTAGTTAATTAGGGCAAATGAAAAGACTAGTGAATTCAAGCAATAATTTAGTGCTTCTTATGATCAAACCCAATATTGATGTTGATTATGAAGCATTGGATGGTTGTAATTCAAAATTTCAAATTGATTTGGTTGATGTAGTTAACCATGATGATGAGGTGTTTCATAAAGCAAAGGGATTTCCTCCCAAGAGGAGAATCCAATATGAAATACCATTGCAGCAAAAGTTGCTTCTTCTTAACATTGACATACACTAGATGTCAAGAATGGAAAGTGTAGAAATAACAAATCAAATCCAAGGGTTGTTGAACAAAAGGATCATCCAACCATTTCCTTCACCATGTGGTGCACCTATTGTTTTGGTACCTATTAGAGTTAGTATTTCCGTACTTCCATCAGTGATCAAAACTCTTCTTTTATATCATATTAGGGTCCCATTCTGAAATTTTTGTCATTCCACCTAGGTCCTCATTCAAAAATGTACTTATTGATGGTAGTCCTATGTCAAAAGCCCTACTCTCTCTCAAACATGAATATTTGCTGACCCACCTTATTGTGTCTTACTAAGCATTAATTGACAATAAAATGCTCATTTGATCATGTTTTGTGTCAATCAAGTCCACTTGGAGTTTGCTCATTCAAGGTCCCATTAGGTCACTAGGTTTCATTCTTTCAAAGGTCCAATAATGCTCCATTTCACTGCATAAAGCCAGCAAAAAGTATGAGATTCAGAAAAATAATATCCTTTTGTCATTTAAAGAGGATTGGCAAACATGTAATTATCCCTGTCCAAGTTCTAATTTCATTCCAAGTTATCAGTTTTAGTTCAGATTGTAATTTTATTCTAAATACAGAGATGTAATATTTTTTCTAATTTATGTAATTTTATGTTCGTTATATGTAATAAGTTACTATTCCTAACCTGTCAACTCAAAAAACTATGTGCGAACTTCATCCAAACAAATTCAAATCTAAAGAGTGCCAAAAATCCAGCATCATCCACCTACAAAGAAGAAAGTCAGAAAGGAAATTAGCAATCATATCAAAAAAGGAGAAGAGAAACATTAGAAATTGGGTTTTTAAAAGTTAATGATCAATTTCACTCAAGTATAAAGGCCTTCCTAGCATTTAACCCAACTCCATTTGCCTCCTATCATTTCTTGAACAAACCCCAAAGCACCATTCCTCACGATTTTGGGTGAAATTATAAAAACAGAGGCAAGCATTGCACATAGGCTGAAGGTGTTGCACATGGGTTGAAGATGTTGCGCACAGGCTAAAGGCATTGTGCATGGGCTAAAAGCGTTGTGCACGTGCTAAGCATGCTACACACTTTTTAAACTTTGTCCAAAAGCCCTCAATCTGCAATAAAAGGTTACAAACCCTCATCACATGGTTTCTAAGCCTCTTATGAAGTAAGTAAAACCCTATCCATCCCCCCATACATCTTCCAAAGTCATCATTCATGATATGAAGTTCATTGTGTGAAATTGGGAATTCTAAAGCCTTACAAACCCTAGCTTTTTTCATACACCCCTAAAAGCTATTCCTAAGACCCTAATACCCTTCGTACATCACAATAAACTCCATCCCTACCCCTGTGTTGTTAAATCCCTATCCCAAGTGCATTCTCCCTTAAACCCTAAGTCATAGGCAACCATACTACATACGTGTAATTAAATATGAAATCCTAAATCCCATACACATTTCACTCCCCTATCACTTCCCTAAGCTCCCTAATCCCTTACTCCACTCCCTAAATATTTCCACTTCCCATTCCCACCTAACTTATCCCTAAGGTTTCAAGAAAAAAGAACAAAAATACATCATGGAGGAAGAAAACAAACAATTTTCAAAAGAGGAAGAAATAGAAGGGAGGAGACCACACAAAGGAGGAAGAATATTGAGGTTTGAAACTACCAACACCAGAGAATTAATGGCCTCACCTATGACAGTCACTTAATTCAAACATTTGGGATGTTTTGATTTTTGTGTGATGGTACAAAGAGTTCAAAGCCATCCTATTTTTACCAAAATGTTCATTTCAAATCTTGAGGACAATAAAGTGACCCTTGCTAGTGTAACCTTCACCATATCCTCAAACATTATTGTTTCTACTACTGGAATTCCTAATGTGGTTGAAAGGTGGTTTAAAGCTCAAAACCTAGATCATCAGTATTATGAGCCATACTTGAAGCCTTAGTACAGAAGTGAGAGAAAGCGATTCTTCCCTTTCAGCCACCTTCTTGATACATATTCTCCCATGATCAAAATCATCATGAAGTACTTCACTTGTGAAGGCAGATTTTCCAGACTCTACACATACAATATCATATTGCTCATGCACCTCTTAAGAGTCAAAATGCTAAATATCCTTTATTATTTGTTTGAGAGCATTTAGAAAATGGCATACACAGTTAAGGGAAAAAGGTGCGAGCAGTAAATGAACAATCTTTTTCGTCACGCTCTCATCAAGATCAATGTCCTCCATCACCTTAATTAGTTGAACATCTCATGCGAGACTTTCATTGCCAATGATATTTTCACTACTCCAAAACCTCCACATACTAAAGATATACCTTCTTCATCTCATCCCTCTGGTTAGCATGCTGATGAACTACCCCCTCCATCTTGGCCCACTACAACTATCCCTCCATCATCTTAGCCTATTTCACCATCATCATCACCATTCTATGATCATACAGGGTCACCTAGCAGAGATGTAGTCATCTTGCCTAAGAGGGAAGATTTGAGCACATTGGCACATAATTATCAGAGAGGCCATAGGTAGGTGTTTACCCCAAAAATTGTGGGAGGGGACCTACCTTCTTCATCAACAAATCAAGTACAAAATGGAAAGCAAAAGATGAGAGAGGCAGAGGTTCAGGTAGAGAGCAAACATCAGGATGAAGACTTCCATGAGATAAAAACAGAGTTTGACCTTGTTCACTTGGATCAGGATGATGATCATGAAAGCACAATCTTGATCATCAAAGAGAAAGAAGCCCAAATCAAACAATTTCAAACTCAATTAGAAACAACTAAATATGTCATTTCATTTCTTGAGCAGGAAAACCAACAATTGAAAACAAAACAGCTGATCATGGATGTGGACCTTCGCAAAGCCAAAAGAGAAGAGACCAAGGCTAAGGCATTACTTGATGAAGCATATGGAAAATATGGTGATCCTGATGAGTTGGAAGAACAAGCGCCAGGGAAAGGGACAAGAACCAAAGGCCTAATGGGAGCATTGGAATTAGAGAAACAAAAAGAAGTTGAACTAGCAAATGAGCTTACCCTAAATGAGCAATTGGCCATAATGATCAATGAAAATAGGAAGAATTGGCTTGAGAGGGTGAACAACCATATTGAAAATCTCTTAGAAAAGGCTAAAAGAGACAATGACATACAAAGGAGGATGGCACAGTATTGTTCCCAAAGAAGCCAAATAGCAAGGTCAAAACTCAAAAAAGTGAAGCCAAAGCTTCAAAACCTAAATGTGCAAGAGGAGAAGGAAAAATTGGACATCCTTGTTGAGCCCTATTTCCATGCTTCACACACATCATCAACAACTCATACACCAACTTTGACAAGATTCTAGGCACTTTTTGGCATTTTTATGTTTTTTATGCAACATTGGATAGTTGTGTCACAGTTGAACTATCCTATGCGCAACGCCCTAGGTGCTGCTCATCTTCTAGAGGCCTCCAAATGGAAAACCAATACCAAAATTGGATTCAGAAAGCCATGAACATACAATTTTGACTACTGGCACACCAAAATCGATCAATTTAACAGGGAGAAATGGCCAAAAACACCTCAAGATCACCTTTCTACCCTCTTTTTCCGCTAGGCGCTGCACATAAAAGCAATCTTGGGAGATTGACCTTTTGGATGGTCAAATATTTTTCTCTTTTAGGAACAAGTGCATTTCTATAAAGTAGACAGGATACGATTTCCAATGAGCTATCTTGATCTCAATTTGGACATCAGCAACCACTTCAAAAATCAGCTAGAAGAAGGAGTTGCACATAGAGCACTGGCGCTACACATAGGACAAATTGCGTGATTTTTTCACTGTTTTGCTCCAGTTTTGATTTTCATCCCTGGAAATCAATTTTACTAATGTAACTGATATGGTAAATTTAATTATGGTCTTTTGCTATTACCTAGGGGTAAATACATTAGGCTAATATTCTTCATCAAGTCAAATGAATCAATTTCAATGTAATTAGGGATGAGTCACTTTGACCACATTGCACTCTAGCTATCAGTTTAGATTTTGGTGGAAATGCTCCTCCTCTCATGGATTTGACCCCTGAGGTTGAGAGGAGTTTGTTTTGATGTCTATATCTTCCCTTTATTTACTCTTTTTAGAGGTTTAACTCAGTTGGATGTTGTACTAGTCATCAGAGACATTCTTGTATATAAATTTTGGCATGGAATATATTGGATGAGTTGCAGCTATTTTGGCGGGATTCTTGTGGCATGGTATTTTGACATTGTTTCTTCTTTAGTTACATGTGTGTGAATATTTTGTATTTTCCATGATCCATTTCACTTCTAAATATGTTTTATTTTCAACTATGATAAGAAGAATTCATCTCCTATGGTCTGTTTTGGGAAAATCATCATAATTTTCTTCAGTTCTTCAGTTTAAAAGGGATTCATGATTTCCATGCTCTTTTAGCACCTCATCAGTGTAAACCACTCCATCAAAGTACTACAAAGTGTTAAAGTGCATTCCTACCTTTCCCCATCATATGTCTGCAATTCTTAATTTCTTTAGCCCTAACCTAGTTCACTCTCTGACTTAATTCACTAATAATGAAGCATAACAAATAAATTAAGGATTTATATTATTGGTTCCATCACCTCTATTATTAATTTCTTGAAGAACACACGGATTAGGATTTTTTTAAACAAAAGTTCAAGTGTTTGGTTCATATCTCTTTTCACGGTGAATTTGAACCTCCTGATGTTTTTGTTTCTCCAAATATTGTAAATCATGAAACAACTCTAATTCTAGAGGAGGAACCTATTATTCATTTTGGTCCTTTTCCTCCTCCTTTTTTAGTTCCGATACGAGTGCATCCCTTCGATGATAATAAAGTTGGGAAATCTACAATTCAAAATCCTTATCCATCTTCTCATCCTCCTTTCACTTTTCATGATTACAATCCCATGGAGGAAAACACAGAATGGTTCATGAAGCATATGGTGAAGACTAATTTCTCCATTCCTCAAGATGAATTTGTTACTTATAGTATAAATCTTGAATCTAATTTGGATACCTATCATCATCTACCATTACCTTCCCATGACTCCTTGTTCCTCAATATTCCTAATCAATGTCTTCCAAACCCATGCAGAGAACTGGTGCAATGTAGTCACATTTCACAGGTAGAGGAGAAGGAAGGTGAATTTTTTCTGAGATTTCTTCACTTTTTCAAAGTGATCCTCCATGTGAAGATGGTGTTACCTCACTCATAGTTGATAATGAATCTAGTAATCTTGGTCGTAAATCAAATGTAATCAATTATCATAATCAACTTGAAGTCTTGGGCAATAATTATTCTAATGAGAATGACTTTGTTGATATATATGATGATGAATGCCCAAATTCACCATATAATCTCTATGTTTCTCAAGAATATTATGTTTCCAAATATTTAGATCTTAAATTTGTTTCGGTCAAATAAGATTCGCTTGTGAACACTTCTTCCTCTTCACCTCCCCATCCTTTGTGCTCTACTGTTTACAATACATCAACTTGTGATGGAGACTCTCAATTCTCTTCAAGTTTTCTATCTCATTTGTTGAATCTTGACATGACACAAGATAGTGAGAATATCCATGATGAAAATGAATGGGATGAAAATATAGAGCATCCATTCCATCCCTTATCTTCTCTACTTTTGCATTGGGCAACTCTTCGAACCAATGTGGTCAAAAGAATTTGTTGATTCATACATCCTCAGACTTTAAATCATAGGAATATTATGAATTGAGTAATATTTTTGCTGAATATGAAAAATATGATCAAACCAGTGATGTAGATAGTTGCCATCCAGATAGTGGTAATCTTGTTGACTTAAACAATAAAAATTGTCCACCTGAAATATGCAGTGTGACTCAGTTTATAAAATTTTGTTATCTTTATTTTCAAAGTACTCGAACTTCTCAAGAAGATGAGGGACTTCAACTCTCATTGATGGTTATGTTAGGTTCTCATGATGCTCATGAAATTTCTAAACCATGACAAATCTAGATTTTATCACAGAGTTTTTTAATTCGTATTGTTTTGCTAGATGCAAACTCGTCCTCAATGGATTTTTGGATTTGTTGTTATGATTTTCCTATTTCTCGAGATTGGGTTTCTGATTATACTATTGTAATGAATCCACCCTAGTACAAATATATTTGATCAAATTCAAGTTTCGAATGTACATATTTCGTGAATTTGAAAATTTGTGAAGATCATCAATATGAATATTACCTTTGGCCAAAGAGTCCATATTTGTTGAGTGCTATGGTGAATAAACAACTCCTATTTTTTCTTGTGAATTTCCTCATGACACCAAAAATCCTCGTGAGTGTTAACAATTTATTGAGTGATTTGTAGAATCATGTTGCTCTTTTTGATCCATTGCATCCTGATTGGTTTCATATGTTCATTATACCAACATTCCTTTTCAATTATTTCGATGATTGTGATCCTCGTATAGTTTGTCTCTAGTTACAAGAAAATGTTTTGTCATATTCGACATGGGAGGAAGATGGTTAAATTATTCAAATAATTTATGAAACTATTCAAATTTATTTATCTTTGTTATCTTCTAATTAATTTTCATTCATTTTATCATGTTCCCATCAGTGTTTTCGATGACAATTGTTTCACGTTGATTAAAATTTATAGTTTATCTCATTCTTCGGATACTTGTCAAGCAACCAAGGCACTTCAACCTTCATTGATGGTTATGTCAAACCCTCACCATTTTTATAAGCCCTCTAAATATGATTAGATTTATTTTCCCTCATAAGATTCTCATGTTAACACCATGCCTTTAATTAAAAATTCACCTCTTCAAGGATTTCTAGGTTTTCAAGAGGATTGTTTTGAATTTCATGATCTAATCTATGATTTCCTGGAAGCATATTACTTAGCAATACCTTTTGCTAATAAGAAGTTTCAGTATTTTCTCATGCTTTCTAAGAAGGATGGCATAGATGAAGGCACATTCACAAGAATATTTCAAGGTTTTTCTATTTATAATTTTAATTGAAAAGGTAAGATTTCAAGTTGGCTAGAAGTAGTGACTATGGCACATCTTTTGGTTGACATGCAAGGCCTTCACTTTGTTGTGCAAATGATTCAATATTTTATATTTTCTGTTGTACATTATTTTATATCATTTTTAATCAATCGTATCTATGTGTATGCAGGTCGGGAACAACTACAATGGCTTCCCTGGAATTTTCATTACACTTGACCCTAACCTTCTAGTTGTTTAGGTTAGGAGTAGGGCTAGTTTCATTCTAGTTTCCCCTCTCTTGCACTCATCCTGCACTTGTTCTTGTGTTTTCTTGCTTGTGTCTTTCATCATTTTTTGGTTTAGCATTCTTTTGCTTGTCCTTTGGTTTTGCTTTCTTGTTGTGTCATGTATTTTCTTTTCTGTTCTGTTAATAAGACTTTGCATAAAGGGTATCCCATTTGGGCTCGAAAGACAATGTGGCAAAACAGAAAAGGGCTTTGTGACACTATAAAAATTGTTAACCTTCAGTCCTTCTTCTCCATCTTGGTTATCCTTTGGTCACTGACGTTCTGATGGAAAATATCATCCTTGTGTGAGGAAAGTTCTGTGTCAAACCATGATTTCCATGTCTATTCTAGAAACCTCATCCCTATGATCAATTCTCTATGTTTCGGTGTTTTCCATGTTAATATAATCAAGTAAAAAAGCAAAAAGGGAAAGATCTAAATTAGAAAACCAATATCATAGGTTTTACATATGCTTCTCTAAAGGAACAATATATTATGCTCTTAATAAATTGGGATCCTTCCTCCATCCATGAAATGAATAAGTGTTGATGCATAGTCCTATAAAATAAATAAATAAGGGTGAAAGAAGAGAAAGGCTTCCTCTGCAGGGAGTTTTAGCAAGAAACTCTATCGGTTTATTTTCTAGGCTCACTGATATAAAAGCAATGATTGTGTTCCTCAAGTGACTCCGTTGGGGTACTCTCCAGGCCTACTCACAGTGGAGAAACACTAGAAAGAAAAAAAATATAATATGAGAATCTAAAGCTCGCGAACTACAATACCCTTGCCTTATCTTGAAGCATTGTGATATTTTTGGTTTTATGTTTGTGTTTAACTGAGGAGGAATGAAGGGGACTATGTTTATGCATGAGGCGATTTGTAAATGTAAATTTGAAGGTGATAGGAAAATATGCACGCAATTTTTTATGTCTTTTAGGAAATGGATCACTTTGAAAAAGTACATAAGATAATGGTTTAAAACTTAGTCAACAAAATAAAAACAGAGACAAATATACCATATCAAAAGCACAAGATGGAAAAATGATAAAGGGGTTCACCCCTCTCGTGGGCTACATCTCCTGTTCCAACTTCCAATGTTGGGCCTCTTTCATTAAGTGCTCAAGTTTGTGTTTACACGTATTTATAGTGCTCAAAATGTAAAAATTATGTCTCCAATGGCTCTAGAACAATCAAAAACCCCTAGGTAGGCTCTTGTTGGGCTCAATTTGGCCAAAACAACTGAAGACGTTATGCTCTAGAGAAGTTTTTCTGCTAACTTCTCTACAAACTACACTCTCCTGCTAACTATCCTACAAATTAGGCTTTTTCTAGAACCACCAAGTGTCATTTTTTCCGGAATTGACGAGTTTCCTACAGTTTCGCGTGCATTTTTTGAATAGTTGAAATGCCCTTCGACACCTTAATTCTGAAAATCATGGCCATATGGGTTACATAAGGTCGAGGGTTGGGACTTAATGCTCGCCCCCCACCAATTAACCACCTTTTCCCTGGAATGTGGTTTTATGGGTGCCACGGGTCCAAGGGATAAGCTAACCTCATGCCCTTACCGTTGGGCCCCTTAAACACTGGCACGTTGGTCATATGCATTACCATAGAGATGGGAGTTGGCCCCACTTCGTAGCAACCTCTACCTTCCACCTTAGCCGTGGTCAGGTGAATCTCCATATTCCCTCATGTTTGTTACCAACCTTAGCACCATCCGCTTTGACTCCATCTCTAGTTCTGCCTGTATCGATAGGAGCCCAACCTAGGCCTATTCCTAAGCCCCTTTTCTAAAACTCTTGTTGGCCTTCCACTGTGTGGGCATATGATAGGCCATGGGACCTTGTCCCCATGCCTTGTCTCAAGCACCCAAATATTCTCACTGTCGCCAAGCTCTCCACCCTATCTGCCTCTGGTTATATGACACATCACGTGACTTGAGGATGGGGCTAAGCTCGAGCCCTCAACCCTCTACCTGTAGGCTTGTGGACGGTAAGTTTACCAGTGGCCAAGGCTTGGCCCCAACCCCTTCCCCAAACTTCAAACTATGAAAAACATAAATAGTATTTAGATGCCATGATTTGATAAGTAACACCCTTGGCACTGCAATAGAGAATTGTATTGCTTGTTCAATGGCCTCATGTTTGAACCTAGTCTGGCCTTTGTCCAACCCATACGAAATTTTTCACTGTGTCAGGGTGCCACGTGGTAGCACATGGCTGGGCCACACATCCCACCATTTGTCCACTTCAAAATTCCAACCAACAATAAAATGCGTCCAAAAAATAAACCAATCACGTGAGGCTATTTGGTAGCCCGCCATTGGTGCATGAGGTACAATCATATTACCCAGTCACGCTACCCAGTAAGAGTACAGACTACCCATTCAACAATCATGCATCCAATCCGCAATTTTTTTACATGTTTGGAAAAACAATCAGAACAAGATATTAGGAGCATATGATATTGGTTTTGAGCGATTCAAGTTGTGTTGGATTTAGGTCATCGAGCTCTATGCTTTGGAACTAGTTCTGAGGAATTTTGAGAACTATACTATTCCCCTAGATCAGTCCTCCCAACTGGAAGCTTTTGGATCTCCAAAATACTATTTTCAGTCAACAAAAAAATGAAGATACTATTCCCTCACCCTTCCAATATCAATCCATTTGTATTTTCTTAGTTTTTTACCTTTGAGCCCCATATGAATGTACTTTACATTCCTTATTCTTAAAGTTCTTGTTTTTCTATCAAGGATAGGATCTTGCTGCAATTCTTCAAGATATTCACTAGAGAAAAATTCTATTGAAATAATTTGAACAATCTCTCCTTGTTCTAAAATCAAAGGAGACTCACCCAATTTCAAGTTCTCTTTACCTTGAAGCTTTGCTTTGTTAATGCAAAATCTGATTCTAGCCTGAACATTGTGGTCAACACGTTGATTATCATGTCTAGCCTTGTACTTGGATTGACTCTTCACTAAATGTGATCGCCATTTCCATGCACCATCCTTCTTCAAATCCAAAACATTAGGAGACCCACAAGAAGATGTACTTGAATTAATGTTCCCTTTTTCAAGTACCTCTTGTATTTTCTTCTTAATCCTTGCATTCTCTAACACTAACATTTTAGTCATACCAATATTCAAAAGTTATGCATCCTGTTGCAATTGAACTTCATGTTGTTTTCCTCGTTTAGGAGGCAACATGTTAGATTCTTGAAACATCTTATCACATGTGTTAGAAAATTCAACTAGATCAGATTTTAATGTTGCATCACATCCTTGGAAGGCTTTAGATTCCTCAACATCTTTACTCTTGATCATTAACAATGCAAAATTCTAACTAGCATTTACAAACCTCTTCATTTGTCCAACATTCACAAGAGACAAATTCAACTTCTTTTGATGTTCTATAACAATATACTCAATCCCATTTTAAACAAATGATACTTGTTCTCATGGTGATGAAATATGGCTTTCCTATCATATAAGTATGGGATTCCCAAAACAATCATGCATATGTCAAGTGGTACCAAACCAAGTTCTACTTCATCAATAAAATTTGTAGTGATTGCAAATTTAGGTATGCATTTTCTTGTCACTTGCAATTTGGCATTGTTACATACCCAACCCAAAGGATAAGGTTTAGGATGAGGAATGGTTTCCAAATTTAGTTTCTTGACAATGTCTTTTGAAATAAGGTTTTCTTGTGATCCAATCCCAAACAAAGCATCTACTATGTTATGTTTTGTGATGACTCTATTATGGAAATCCTATATCCTTTTTCTTTCATTTTGAGTTTCATTGGCTTTCTAGAAGAACTAGCATTTGAAATAGAATCCTTACCTTTCAATCCCATGGCTATGATTTTTGTTTCATCTCTAGAATCAGATCCTAGATCTTGTTGATTTGTTGCAACAGTCTTTTCTTTTTCCTTGTTGTTAAACTTTTTAGTTGTCATCTTAGGATGAAGTTTCCAACAGTGGTCTTCATCATGGCCTTCTTTGGAACATTGTTTACATGTGATTATTTCTCCTTCCTTCTTGGTTGAAGCATTATTTCATCCTTTCCTTTGAACTTTTCCTTTCCTTTGTCTCTAGATTGAAATGACTTCTCACTAGTTTCTTCAAAAATATTATTCCCTCTTGCTTCTAAAATGAGTTTCTTGTACACAAACTTCGTGTATATTTGTAGGATTAAACATGAAAATTGTATGTCTAAAATAACTTATGTAAAACTCCAAAGTGTTTCAATAGAGTATCTTGGGAGGAAAAATATATACCCAGAATCAAAGATCTTTTCCTAAATTCTCGAGAATATATTTGAACATATTGACCCTTAGCTTGCCTAAATTTTTTCCAATCCAATATAGTTTTTTACATGTATGTTAGTGGATTAGGTTTTCTTCTTATTGCAACAACAAAACCATTCCAAGAGGATAAAACCCTATCATGTTTCCTCATGTCCTCTTGAGTTTTAGCCACCCACCAAATAAGTGTTGCACTTTCCAACCTAAGAGAAGCAAGCTGGATTTTGGTTTCATCATCCTTGATTCTCTGTATCCTACAATACACTTCAATATGATGAATCCAATTATCTAATTTCTCATCATTTATCTCTCCATCATACATAGGCAATCCAAAATTTATGTCAGCATTAAAAAAGCAGTTTTAGCATGTCCCTTTGGAGAATTTGGAGGTGTTTTTAAAAGGGTAGAAGTAGAAGAAGATGACGATGAGGAATAAGATGGAGGTGAAGGTGGTGTGATTTAGGAGCATTCAACCCAAGAGAAAACCATTGTATCTTAGTAGACATAGGGGGGTCATGTGTTTTAAGGAAGTTGGTTTCCTAAGTCTCAAATTAATGTAATATTTAGGCTTTTAAGTGATTATAATAGGAATTAATTAGATGTGTGAGGATGTTTGTAAATGATCTCGAATAAAGGAGAATATGAGTGGCTAATAAAGACAAGAACATTATAACTCTAAAGGTAGTTTCATGATTCAAGGAACTAGAGAGAGTTCTTAGGAATTACTTGAACTTAGAAGTGGACATAGAGGACATTCAGGAGTCAGTTCAGTAGATTTAGGATTTGAACCAAAATTAGTTGAACAAAACTTTTCTGGTATAAGTGTAAGCCTATGGGAAGAGTAAAGGGGAGAGGCCACTGATACTGAAGATTATGCTTATGAGAGACAGATAATCTCGAATGTAATCATTTGTTTATACTTATATATATAGAGGTTTATTCCTAACTGTGTAATTATGTGAAATGAGTATTTATGAATGAATTATATGTGAATTGTAGGTTCTGTAACAGGGGTTGCAGGTAGAATTCTGAAGGACATGCATAGGAGCAGAATGATTTAGAGGAATCATGAAGGGATATTTGAATCCAGTTGAAGATCATAGTGAAGCTCTAGAGAAGCTGCAAAGTGATAATTCGCAAAGGAGTTAAGCTCAGAGAAATTTGAGCAGCGAAAGAGCAGAAGTCAAAACCCTGAAGAAATAACCCAAAACCATAGAGAAATGCTAAAGAAACATTGAAAAACATAAATAAAAGAATGAGGGAAGAAGCGAGTTGTTGAATTTTAAGTATCATCGGATATTATAGATCAATGGTGGAGGAGACAAGGAATGAGAACCATCAATCTCATAGGTCAACGGTCATCGAATGCTGAAGGAGTGCATAGGATAATCGACGAAGAATAGTATTCAAAGACAAGAAAGTGGATTTTGAGTAGAAGGAAGGGCCGTAAGTGGTTTTTACTGATTAGTTCCAATTCCATTCATAACGTGACACATTGCAGAGAAGTGGGGAAGGGAAACTGCTTCATCAGGCAGTTAAACCCCATGCTTGTGGTCTATCCTAAATCGGGGTGAACCGTTAGATCTACTAAGTGTAGATCAATGGCAAAAGATTAATATGCAATTTTTTTGATTGGAGAAGGGAAGAGGAGAATGCAACATGTGGGGTAAGTGGACCTGATGGGGTTATATAGCGCAGTTAATATGTTTTGAGTTCCAGAGGTTAATCACTGATCAGAGTTTGAATGGAGAGCGCAATGGAAAGGCGATGGATGAGTGCAGACTCGATGACAATTATGAATGCGCATTTATAATGTTTGAAGCCCAACCTTATGGTTTTGAGCGAGTTTTCCTTTGTATTCCTGTGTTTCCCATATTTTCCGATGGAATGAATGATCCATGTTTTTAATGTAACAACACCAATAATGTGTTCCGACAATGTGATTTCATATTGGGAAAGTGGAAGGAGTGTGCAATGTGACTCGCAGAAGAGCGATACCATGATTGTGATAAGGTAAAGCATTGATATCTTTGCAAAGGTCGTATTAAGGTGGAAAGGTATGTGTTAAGTACCATTCTGTTATAAAAGGGTTATAATAGAAATATAGCACCAATAAACGGTTTTCATGTGTTAAGTCCGGTATAACCAAAGTTTATAAAGTGAAGGTTTAATGTGCGAGCTTAAGGGTTAATGAAGGTTTGTAAGGGTGAATAACTCCCAAGAGAGGAGATTGAAAGTCTGGGCTATTGTATTGAATAATTCCACATATGAATTCTATTAAGAAAAGGGTCCTTAACCATTGATGGTTGAAAAGTTTGACTCCTTAGAGAGTTAAATACCTGGGACAAATGTACTTATGCATTTTAGATGCATACTGTGGGTGTAAGCGAGGGTAACCTAGCATCATTTGGTATCAGAGCCAGGTTTTATAATTCAAAAATTGGTGTTAAAACAAAACAAAGAAATTCTATGTGAAAGAATTGAGAACAAATTTATGTGTCAAAGATGTTTATGCAGGCAAGGAAGGATCAGATTCTAATCTGACAGAAAGTAGGCACACAGAGGTGATGTGAAGCAGAACTTGCAGATGCAAGAGACAGAGGAAAATCCATTCAAGGTATAGGTGGAATGCTGAAACAAGATCATGTTGAGATCTTGAAGGTGAGGTGATATGTTCTGTTTTGATTTGAGAGTGTGTGTTTATACATTGATGCACATATAGTAGCATAAGAAGGTGAGAAAGTTGCAACAATATAGAGCAAGGAGTGATTGAATTGGTTCTAGAGGAAATAACCAAAGAGATGCTAAAAGACTGAGCTCAAAGGAGACTTGTTACTGCAGATGGATTGTTTCATATCACAAAGGAAATTCCACAAAGGATGTGGGTAGAATTGCTAAGGGGTGAAGGAAGCTGGTAAGACTTTTTAAGTGAAAGAAGAGCTAGTCAAAACCACGTATTTCATTATGATTGAAATACAAGAGGACATTTGTGTTCTTGAGAAGTGTAGATGAGTTGAAGCCTAGAAGGAATAGAGAAAAGTGCTCAAAGGAGGTTCCAGAGATAGAGAACCAAGGGCTTTCCAAAAGACCAAGTACAGAGGAAAGATTGGTGAGGTAATTTGCAACAAAGAGGACTTGTTGGTGCAGAGGCTTTCATGTGGCTCATACTGAGTGAGTGAGGAGCTCATGAAGATAGAGAAGAAGAAGATGGCTACTGATAGTCATAGTAGAGGTTTTTAGGAAGACCACAGTAGAAGAAAGATGAAGAAAGAGGATGCCAAGGCAAATGACAAGAGGTTGAATCAAGAGAAAATTGATAAAGAGATTGCAGAGTTAAAAGAACAACTCGATGCATTAAGGAGAATACTTGAGGAAAGTCAGAGACTAGGTTGGGTCTTGAGGAAGAAGCCAATGAAGTGGAATAAGTTGTAGAGAAGGCTACAATATAGGCAAGTAAGATGGTTAATGGAAGAACTCAAAGAAGCTGAGTTTGAAATGAAAATGGAAGTGTCCATTTGTGAAGCAGAACAGGGTGAAGTTATAAGAGAAGATGAAGACTTGAATATTGAAGCTTCAAGTGAGGCCAAAGGGTCACATGGTTTTAAATCTGACAAATTGTGTATGTTTGCAGGTTAAACATGTAAAGAAGGACAATTTGATGATATTGTCATTAAGGAGGAAGAAGACACGCAGAAACTAAATTTTATTCTAGAAGAAGATGAGATAGATAGGTCTCATATATAGTTAGGGAAAGATATCAAGCAACCAAGTGAAGGGCTTGAGGAGATTGAAGAGGAGACCATCGAAGAATTTCTTAATCATATGAAGGATTTAGAACAACAAGGAGATATGATGGTTGAAACATCAAGTAGGACCACATGGTCTTATGTTTTTAAGACTGATAGTTTGTCTATGGATGCAGAACAAATGAAGGAGAATATTAATGCATATGGTGAGACAAAGATAGCTCTTAGAGAAGGTAAGCAACAATAGATTAAAGGCAAACTTGAAGAAGAGACTATGTTAGTTGAAAACATAGTAAAGGATCATCAATTGACTATGATGGTAGGCACAATGGAAATAGCCATGGAAACTATTGAGATAGTCAGTAAGAAAGAAGGAAATCTACTGAAAGATGTTAAGAAGGAAGAACCCTATGCAAAGGATTTAACCTTGGGAGAAGGAACACTAACAAAGGAGTGTTTTGTAGAGGATGAGCAATCTTTTGAAATTGTCAGAAATATGGAAGAGTATATTTCAGAAGATAAAAACTCTAAAGTAAAGGATGGTGGAGAATGCGTCTTAAATGAGAGAAGCAGTGAATTATTGCAACATAAAGAAATTAGGATTAGAAGTGATGATGAAATACTTGCGAAGTGTCATAGATAAATTGCATTGCTGGAATATTTGCTGGAAAATTTAAAGTATAGCAGTGTGATTGCAGAAGAAGGAGTTCACTATAGTGGACAAGAGCAGGAAGACATCATTAGATCAGATGATGTGGAAGAGAGACTAGTTGACACTCTCATGAGTTCTTTTTAGAATTCAAAACAACACACTAATGTGCTGAAAGAGGAGAAAGAAACAGAGCAGCAAACTGAATTGTTTCCAAAGGAAGATAAGGCACAAAAGCCTTATGTTTTTTATTTTAACAAGTGTTTTATGAGTGCATGTTTTGTTGCAGATGCGGAAGGAAATTTGGCACAGATGAGAAGCCAAATAAAGATGAAAGAAGAACATTCTGTGGAAGAATTCAATCCTTGGAACATAGATGCTCAATTGCTGGAGAGAATGCCAGAAAGTCATGATTCAGTGCAGAAAGATTTAATCATAAAAGAGGTTAAGGATGAAAGGGAGGCAGCAAGAATAACAGAAAAAGTAAGAATGCGAGGAAGAGTAAGAGTAAGTGATAGCATTTGACAACTCCAAGAAGAAGAAGAACAGATTGAAGAGTTGGTGGACAATAGCAACAACCTGAAACAAAGAGAAAGAGGCAGAAGTAAGTGGCAAAGTATAGATCAATCCAAGGATGTGTTGGAGATGGAGATTGAAGAAGTATGGAAGCTAAGGATGAAACAAGCCATAGGGAGGAAAATGATAGCAACAGGAAGCATGATCAATAAGAGTATGAACCTGATTAACAAGGACAAGAAGATGAAACAAAATACAACAAACATACAATAGCAACAAAGGTGTAAGGCATTTGGCCAGTTACAAAACAAAGTATGGGATTGTTATAGACATTTTTGGGAAATTCAACCCCAATCACAAATTTCAATAAACTGAGTGCTCTTAAGTCCCTAAAAGGGTTGCTTCACTACCTAAAGGAACAAGGTCAACTAATTACATCATCTCCCAGAAGTTCTCCACTGAAAACTGCTCATAAATGGTCAAAATTGGACCATACTGAAAGCTCCATGCAGGGGGTGCGATGCATATCACCTTCCCAGTGTATAGGGTCTGATGCATACTATTTTGCTCCTCTGTAGGGTGCGATGGTCGGGAATGGACAAATGGCAGGGACCAAAATGTGAGGTGGAAGATCATGGAATCTTCCAAAAGCTTCCCCTCTGACACTTGCCACTCCATTTTCCACCAGGGATGAGTAAGAGATCTTCATTCTCCAAGTGGAAGTAGGAACTATCAGAGAGAAGACACTAATCAAGATCCCAAAATATGACTCACCTCTCTGTAATCATCTATATATGGATCCCTCATCACAGAGATCTAAAGGCTGGAATTTTGTAATCTATAGAGGTGTTGTCAGTATTCTTGTGTACATTCACAGTGTTGGGTGATTTTACTTTTCTTGAGGTGAAAGAAGGGCTTCTTAGCTAGAGGATGATGCTGGGTCAGAGCTGCTCATGGTTTTAATCCTCTTGCTACTTTTATCTGAATAAATTTATTCTTGTTTCCTTCCATATCCTGGTGTACTTGTTTATATATGCTTGTATATGGTTAATGTACATCTAATCCTACATTATTTGTGAATTTAGATCCTTGTTTCTTGCATGGTAGTATGTTTCTGTGATTGTACAGGTCCCTTTTGAAGCTGAGCAGACAAAGAGCAAGCAACGAAACTCTATCAAGAAGGAGAGGGAATCGAGCGCAAGACTCAGGTTGGCCCTCTTGGTTATCCTCTCATCTATTTTCATAAAAGGAATCAACAGTATACTTTGATTGTTTCTTTCTAAGATAGCCACACATCTTAGTGGGAATAGCAGCATCCATGTGGACACTATTCCTGTATAACAAAATGGCGACGCTGCTGGGGAACGACTAGATTACTTGTTAGCCTATCTATCCTTATTTCTTTTATAAACATGCAGACGGGGCCTGCAGTAAAGCCAGCTAGCCTTCGAACTGCATTTGTCATACAAATGCAAAGTAGATCAATGCTGCTTCAATCAATCTTTGGGTTTTTGTTTATAAGTTAAACAATATATCTGAAAGCAATCTAATTTCCCTAAGTAGTGGCTTCAGTAACCTCTAAAATAACCCCTGTGTTTTTACATACATTGATCAGTACTTATTCAGCTTAAACACCTGAACTATACTGCAAACTGTGAGTGAAGTCTCATTCAGAGTCTCACACTGTAACCATTGCACCCTGCCTTCAAGGCACCCTATATGCATCACACTTCCCGAATGGAGTAATTGCGCTGCATACTGAGTTCACTGTGTAACAGGTGCGATGGTCAGGGAGGACTGATTTTACTCTTCGACTGTGGATTTTTTTCACTGTTTTCAGTCTTATTCAAGAGTTTTTGTTGTCTGTAATTAGTGTGCTTCTGTGAATACTCCCTTCTCTTGCATTATTCCACCTCCTTAGTGCAAATAACTATAAACGTTTTTTATGTATTGTGCGTCGTTTTAGTTCTATTTTGCAAAAAATAACATAGTCAAAATGTCGTCTCTAGATCTGAAAGTGTCATAGATGTCGTTTTCAATTTTAGAAAGCAATCCCATTGTTTTAGATAGTTGATTATATGGTTATCATTGCATAAGATTTGATTTACTAGTTTTAAAGTGTCGAAAAGCAATTTCCATTTCAAAATCGCAAAGTGTCTCTCTTGTTTTCACTTCGTTTTGAAAAAGAATTTTGTTGAGTATAGTCGCTTTAAGAGTATTTCAATTTTGCACATAGTTTTCTTAGTGTAATTTACACATTAAGGGAGCTGGAAACCAATACATTCATGTGCATTTGCATCTTGAATGCTTGGCTTGATTTAGGACTGTGCATATTAGTGTGTGCTCTGTGCTCTGTGAAGAA
This sequence comes from Pinus taeda, assembly GCA_000404065.3. Classification (NCBI taxonomy): domain Eukaryota; kingdom Viridiplantae; phylum Streptophyta; class Pinopsida; order Pinales; family Pinaceae; genus Pinus; species Pinus taeda. The sequence goes on from APFE030100548.1 coordinate 143,964, forward strand.
AAGATGCTTGACTTTCTTCCCCTTAGTAGCTAGGATTTTCATTGCTAAAAGAAGATAAAACGTTTGTTTATCATCTTAGACTGCATTTAGGAATTATACATACATCACGTGGTGAACCTGAAAGGCAAACTGCTAAGCAAGATCAACTTAAAATAAATCTCAATGAATCTAACAACGCTTTGGAACTTAACACAACATCTAGAGGTCTAGGCTAGAGACGTATTCTGGCGTCGTAAAGCCTGGTAACTATTGCTTTCAGTGCTGGTTGGGTGATTCCTCCACTCTTAGATGATAAGTGCCAGTACGGACTTGTGCTCCCATGTACTGTTGCATATATATTGGGAGACCACTATAGGCTGCATCCTTTATCCTTAGGAAGTTGTGTATGCTGCCCTATCGATCGTAATGCACCGAACACAGCATTCGGGAAGACTGATTGCCGTATCGTAAAAAGTATTCTGCAGTTTTACGATTGGTTTGGTAATCCTCTCTACCTAGATCTCTAGAGAACTCCATTTTGCTCCTTTTTAGACTCCTAAACGGAAAAGGTTCTTTGAGCACTTGTCACTTCAAGCTCAATAAAAATTGAAGGCGACTAGAGTCACCTTTTGTTTTTTCTCGACTCTTTAAAATTGAAGAAACAAGTTGTGTCCAAGTGTCTAAAATTTATTTTAAATCAGAATAACGTCACAAATTCCCCCGTTGATGTTCAGGTTGAGAAAATGGAGTCTACCAACCAAGGATTTCCCCGTGAAGGAAATCCTAGTCCCTTCCTATCTTGGGGAGATGTTGGTTTACCCCATATGGCCACTTTGTCACTTCCAGGATTGACAATTGGCTTGCCAGTCTGGCTCTTCTCTACCTCTGTCGTTCAGAATCCCATAATTCCTAAACAGTCTAACCAGCAACTAGATGACACTAGAGTTTCTTCCAACCTTCTACTTCATCTGATTCTCCTTCTCCTCCTCCCTCTTCGCTTGACAAAGCTGATCAAGCTAAAAGTAAAGTAACTAAGAAGAAGAAGAAGCAGAAAGAGAAAAAGGAAAAGAGAAAAAAGGAACCAAAATCGAAAGGGAACAACCAAGTAACGTCTAGCAAAAATCCACACATCGCACAGTCAAAAACTGAATCACCTTGCGTCATTTGCAATGGAGACCACTATCACCGAGATTGTCCCTGCATCCCTTGGATCTTAAGGGACTGGTCTCCTCGTTTGCACCACCCGGTAGAATCAATCTCTGGCAACCATGTTGAATGCTCACCGTCGACCAATGAAAGTGAAGCACATGGACAAAGAAGGAATCCTAGAATTCCTTGTAAGTTGTGTGAAGGCAATCACGTCATCCACTGTTGTCCCTTCCTTGAAGAGGCTAAAAGATTTTTAGATAATCGTCCAGTTTCACCGTTACGACTTCCTCCTGGATATCAAAAACTCTTGCCGAGTCCTCCACCAGTTGAAAATCCGGCTGGCCCATCCTTGTGGTCAACTGAAGCACCTATCATTGAAAACGAACCTTCAGAATCCATACCAGACGAAAGTCAAAGGGTCGATATGGCAGTTCACTTGGTATTGCCTTCAGAATGTTCATCCTTGAATGATACCATCACTGAGGAGAAAGAGAACTACACCGTTCAAATTCTTTTCATCAACACTGACTCCGATGAGCATGGGGGAAGTCCTCCCGTTCCTTTACCGCAGGAAGGAAGTTCATCAGAGTCCTACTCGGCCATCTATTCGGTCCCACCACCAAGCAACCTAGTGGTTTCCTTTGACTGGAACCTACTAGGCAGACCCCGTTTACCAGCCAGTGTACCATTCAGAATTATTGTACAAGCTTACAGAATGGTCATGGTTGGTACCATCAACGATGAAGGGGCTTCTCTGAGTATCCTTTCCTCAACTGATTGGAAAGCGCTTGGTTCGCCACTTCTTTTGCCGAAAATGAGAAATCTAACAGGGTTTGACAAGGGAACCAGTCGACCTTTAGGGATCCTTCCAAATGTGCCCATTACTTTGAGAAGGAAAACTGTTCACATGAATGTTATGGTAGTTCAAGGACCTTTAGAATACAATCTACTCCTTGGACGCGACTATATTTATTGCATGGGAGCCATCGTCTCCTCACTCTTTAGAGTAATGTGTTTTCCGCACGAAGGCAGAATGGTCAAGCTCGTAGACAAAATGTCATTCCCTGGTTCACACATCGCAAATAGTAAAATGCCATCCCTGAATGGTCTTTTCACGCAAGAAATGTCTCATCAGTCTCCAGTCCGTCCACCTGATGAGCGCGAGTGATTCGGGAAGATGTGACTGAAACCCAGGGGTCATGCACCCTGGTCTGCTTCAACAGGAAAACTCTTGGTATAGGGTAGGTTTCGGCAAAGGATATATGACTAGTCTGATACCCGTCCGTCTAGGAAAAGGGAATTAGACCGGATAAGATACCTCCGTTAGAAGGTAGGCATTTCCCGATAAAACAAATGTTTTGTCTGCAAATTAAGGGGTAACCTAGAAACTCTACTCCGCTATACCTGGGGGTCATGCAAACCTTTCCGTATGCAAGTGAATAGCAACTATTTATTTTTTAAATTTATAGGACCTCTAACCCTTTAAACCTGTAAGGCTAGTCATTTCCTAACTTGCATAAAGAAAGGATCTATGGCAAAGCTTTAGAGATGTAAGCCACTTCAAAATAGCATCTCGAAATGAGACATTTCCACCACACAACTGGTGAGCAATGTTGTCGCAGAGTTCAAGCTCGTTAAAAGATAAACTCTCCATGAGCAGTTTTAGTGCATAGTTCATGCTCGTTAAAAAATAAACATAAGTCATGAGCAAGTGTTTCTCCTCGTGTTTAAACTCATTAAAAAATGAACGGGTAAATAACCATCGTGAATGTCTTATCGCCAGCTTTTGAGCCTTGGTCATGTTCTCGCCATCACCTCCACTCTATTTTTAACCGATCATTCACCCCCATATGATTTTTTACCCCTTCGAGGAACATCTGCGAAGAGTGACTCTGCTAACCATCCTTGTAACACTGCCGCGATTGGAAAATTCCAAACCTTACCTAGAATCAGCTGCTACCCAAAACCATCACTCGTTCCTCGAAGATGAGTCTTCTTTAAGCTCTTTTCACCTAACTCGTAAAATATGAAAATATTGCCAAGCGATTGACCTCTCCAGCTCATTAAAAGGCATCGGAAGTGTTATCCCTCCTCTAGATTTTAATCTTTTTGAACCTGAGGGATTATTACACAAAAAGATCAAGCACTTGTCTTGTTCCGCTCATTAAAACTATCAAAAATTCATCCCTTTTGTATTATTTTATGCCTTTTCGGACTTAAGGGATTATACAATGAAAAAGAATCTTCGGAGTCTTCTTTTTGTTTCTTTCAGACTCTCTAAAATTGAAAGAGACAGAGTTATCTTTGTCATTAAACTCGTTAAACTAAATAGCGACAAACTCATCCAATAAGACGAGAACGAGTTTCACTGTCACTAGGCTCGCTAAAATATAGCAACAGGTTCACCCGAAGGGCGGATTATAGAACAAGCATATGTTATCCTCCTCAATCTTGACAAAAATAAAAAGGTACTGGTTAGTAATGACTGGCGAAAATTGGGAAGAAAACAAGAAGAAAATTTATTGGTAGCAAGTCGCTCTTGAACATGACACTTTCCTTCTGCATCCATGCCGGGTTGGGTTGTTCTATTCACTAGTCCTCACCATTGGTCCGTCACACCATCCATCTCTGGGGTTAACGCTACCAATCCATCGTCAGTGTCGTCGATATGTTCAAGAGAAGTCATTCAGACAATTCACTTGAGTCTCACCCACTGCAATTCATTCATGCTTCATTCCTTCATGACCGCCACCCTGAACCCTCATATCGTCAGTTTGTTTTCACCTCCAAAATCATTTTCTTCGTTCCGTGTCATTGATGTGGGATTCATTAAGGCCCTCCTGTGACAGGTCGCTTCTTGTCGACATCAGCTCATTATCTAAGAAGTTGACTTAGGAACAACCCTTTCAGCACTTTGAAGCTTGCATGCCTCAATGGCAAGTTTCTCACTTTCGGCGACAGGTTTACATCAATGACCTTCGACCGAGAGATTTTGCGTGGTGTTCGATGCCAAGTCCCTCTTTCGCACCACATAGATTGTACTATATTACATTGAGGGTCATTGTCATTATTGGTGATTCCTCTCGCACATGTTAACAGCTTACATCATTGGCTAGTAATCAGGCGATCTCTTTCCATGTTCGACTCCAAAAACATTTTTCACATGGATCAACTTGTACTCTGAGTGAAGATTGGCCGAGTTTGAAGACCCCAGATCTAGTTTCATCTATCTAGGCTGCGATATATTCAGGAATATAAAAACATCCGGTGTACATCATTGCCGAATAAATGCTCATCCAAATCAAAGGATGATGTGTCCATATCATTAGTCTATCACATAGACGATCATCTGTCCTATGTACATGAAAATGAGTTTATAAAGCTGAGCATGGGAATGCCCGCCTTAGCTAGATCATGAAAAAATGTTGTCATATAATGTATTGTATTGCATCTTATTACAGGTCACCTCCCAACTCAGAAAAACTTCAAATCCTCATAGTAAAGCATTTCACCCGACATCAAAAACGATTAACGACCTCATGCTTTAGGGGGCA